>JACDOX010000075.1:2728213-2836966 GCA_014549065.1 Cardinalis cardinalis
AAAGAAAGAAAGAAAGAAAGAAAGAAAGAAAGAAAGAAAGAAAGAAAGAAAGAAAGAAAGAAAGAAAGAAAGAAAGAAAGAAAGAAAGAAAGAAAAAGAAAGTAAGTTAGTTGTGTCTTCTGGCTATGAAACCACTAGAGTTTCCTGTGTTCTGTACAGTACATATGAAGTGTGATGACAATGATGGTGGTAAGGAGTTGATTCTTGCTTTAATCTGTTTTCAAATCTCTCTTTAGTTTTAACACCCAGACAAGTGTTTAATCCTTATGTCTTGCCTTCAAAGCCACAGATAGATTCCTACAAAGGTCTTTAGATAAACAGTRAAAGTGCTGAATGTTGTGAAAACATATGTGTTTCTTCTTTCAGATCCACTCCTTTGTATATTTCTTTTTATTAGTTTTGGGATTATTAGACACACTGGCTAGAGATAAAATACTGATATTACATAGATTCAATCTCATAAAAAAACAGATGCCATCTTTAAAATGATTTAAACCATACAGGTGCTTTATATTAATCAAATTCTTTTTTTGCTTTGAGTATAACTGTGTCAATTGAGGTGCTTATCTGTTCATGTTCTGTTCAAATAAATTACAGCTAATCATGTTTGAGGGCATGTTTAAGAGTTTTTAGAAAGGTAATAGATATTATACCTTTTCAAAACTATCATAAATATTCTACTGTAACAGCTATAGTGCATCTGGATAACATTCATTGAATTGAATTGATTCATAATCATTGCCACCTACTGTGCTGCAGTAACCAACCCTAAAAGAATGTTGTTATTAGACTGTGCAAAATACACTTGAACTATACAGTAAATATTTCTGAGGTGGGTACCACAGCCTCACCCATTTGACAATCACTTTATATTCCCATATTACAGTTTTTAAGTATTTATTGCAAGTTTGTGACCTGTGCTATATATTCAAACTTGTTGTGGGAGTAAGCTGTTAACAGGAGAAGCAAAAGAACCAAAGATATGACTTTCATTTCTCATTGGGAAACACAGTTTTAAACTGGGGGAGGACACCAGGATTCAAATTTATCCAAGTGAAAAAAATCAAATTTTTTAGACTGAAAACAAGAGGTTCATGTGAGGTACTTCAACTGAGCTTCCACTCTGCTGTTTTAAGTATCACCAACTAAATTATTTTCAGAATGGAAAGATTATCAAGTTGAGACTAATAAAAGTGGTTGCAAGTAGCAAAGAACACAATGGAAAAGATACAATGTGACTTAGTTGATGTCACAAGGTAGGGCCATACAAAGTGCTCACTGAGAGAAGGGAGTAGGAGAGGGAAAAAGGATTTGGAAAATTTGACCATGAATTTCATGTGATGATATTATGCTACCAGAAGGAGATAAGGGGGAAAATGACGGAGGGGAAATTAGAGAACTAACACAGAGGAGGGTTCAGTTAGAATACATTGAAGGGAACCAGGGAACAGGCAGATGCAGAAGCCAAGAAAAAGTGACAGCCATGCCTTAATGAGAAAGTGGAAAGGATTAGAATGGCTTCAGTAAGTCTAGCAGTATAGCATTAACCTGAGAAACCTAATGACATTTGGGAACTTAAGCATAGCCTCCTATCTAGTCTGGATGCTATCAAGGCAAATGAAAATCTTTAGCAGCAGCACCACTTGAGTTCTTATTCCAGTGTTATGACAGTTACTGTTCATCAAAAGGCTGCACTGTTGAGAGCAGGACTGGCTTATGCATTAAATATCTGAATAGAAAAAAAACCCTCATCTTCTGAGCATACAGGAGTTCCTATCCCTTTCTAAATAATACTCCCCTCCTTATTTTCTTTGACAGGAGTCAAAATGTTCAGTGTTTGACAGGGACTGAGCCTTAAGAATTGTCTCCAATCATCACTGTCTTTCCACTTTCCTCTTGGCTGCCTATTTTGTGAAATATGATTTCCCAAGCCCAGTGCCAGCCACCAGTGTTCTTCAATCAAATTCTTCATAGGGACTCACAAGTGTCACATCAACCAGTCCAGCACCTCATTATAAAACAGAGGGTGAAACATTGGGAAAAGAAAGCAAACAGAAAAGAAAAATGTAAATAGCATCACTTCTTGGTTACCAGGTGCATTTTATCTTATCTCTCTCTGTCTCCCAGGCTGTAAATTCCTTAGGGATAAGGGCTGTTTTAACAAGTGCCTTTTCCAGTGTTTATCACAGCATCATGCATATGTTCTAGCACAGTGACAAATCTGTCACAGAGCTACTTTTCAGCTATTGTGTGTTATCTTATGCCATACTTCTTTGTGGTTATTAATTATTTTGTCACATGAGTTCTCTTTTGCCATGGCAATACAAAAATCAAGAAAATTTGATTTCATTATCCCCTTTCTTGCAGATTTGTGCCAAGCCTAACTTCTCATCAGCCTGAAATATGAGGTAATGCATGAATAAAATAAGTATTCAGTCTTTTCACTCTCACCTTCTTTATGCTGATATTTTCTGCTGCTTTGTTAAGTTTCACCATGCTGGTCAGATTACATGAGATTCAGCAAACTGAACTATCTTTATACCAAATTGCAGAAGATTTCTAAAACCTGTCCTAAACTTGCCATAGAGCCTTGCATTCTGAGCAGTACTGTTCACCTATTAGTCAACAGCAGACGTTCTAAGTATTTGTACTTTTATCTCTCAATCCAATTTCTCCTTGGTTGTATTCCTGTATAACCTTTTCACTTTAAGTGTGTTGATTTCAGGTAATGTCAATGTAATTTAATTCCAAATTCATGGTATATTGTCTTTTTTAACCAAGCCCTGTCCAATACTTATCCTTGGGGCAAAGATGTTGAGCACTTTCTTTGCCCTTTTTATAGCCCAAATTTGCATTTTTTTCCTCCACCTAACAGGAATTGAAACTAAAAGAGGAATTTTGCCCTTTTTGCTTCTTTTGGTACAGTGATCCTTTACACTTTATATTCATAATCCAAAATTTCAATGGCAGTATTTCTTGTTTAATTAATTTATTTTCTGCAGTTTCTTAATCTGTTTCGGTTTTTTTTTTTTTACTATCTCAGTGAAGTGGGTAGGTTGTATAGGTAAAAAGAATTTTTCCTGGTAGCTTAATTGTGTCAGATGGTTAAAAAAGTATGATTTATGGTCTGGGATTAGCCCTGAGAAATCACAATTTAAGAAGGTAAACTCCAATTGAATTTTACATCAGCATCTACATACATAAGTGGAATTGCAATTTGCATGCAAGCCCAACAGTCCACTCACAAATCTATATGTTAATATATGTTTTATTCCTTCACGTAAACCAGAGCATGTTCATACTAGGACTGTGTGAGAACAGGTCATATGGCTTATATTCAGTGAATGAGAGCATTATTTCACATTTGAGCTAACAAGACACAGGAGAGCTGTTCCGCAGCTCTCAGCCTCTTATTTCTCATGTATAGACTTCAGAGTTGCTGGTATTAAGAGCAGAGCTAACCCCAAAGTTTCAGTGGGCTGACAAGGAATGTCACTCGTGTCACTCCATTTCCTTGGAGAGGAAATGGGTGTGCTGTTGCATAACTACCCTCAAGCATCCATGTGGAACAGAATTACGTATTTGTAATTTGTCTTTGTACCACCATTTTGTGGCCAGTCGTAGAAAGAAAATACACACCCTTTGATGTGTGCCGGAACACATCCATACACTTTCAAGTGTTAAAAAGCAGTAGAGAATTTGGGGCTATGTATTTTTTTTTCTTCCTAAACCTCAGGTTTTAGAGTCCTAGTTCTTCTAAAGCAATTTTAAATGAGAAGTGCTGCTGTTAAGCAGGACTTCTACTGCTTGCCAGAACGATTACTGATTACTTAAAAAAACTAATTTGGCACCAGCTGCAGGCTACTGAGAAATAGTGCAAATGCAACCAATGGCTTATTTTGTTAGAGTTTGGTTGGTTATTTTCTTAGATGCTGTGAATGAAAGATTTAGGCAGCTGTAAAGGACGGAGCTGAGATTTCCTCTCATCTGGTGTGGAGAAACCCAGCCAGGGAGTTAGTGTGGGATAAAACAGGCTCTCCAGTCAGGTTTTCCCTGGTAATTGCCATGAGGAAGCAAGGACTCACTAGAATCYACATTTTGCTGTACATCCCCAGTGCGGAAGGGGTAAAGCAAAGGTAATGCTTATTTAACAAGGTTCCATGCCTATGAATAACATTTTCTGCCTCTGACTGGATTCCAGGTCTCAACATACGTGACAGAAATATATCCATTCGCTACAGGATGAAACGCTACACCTAACCTATAATCATTGGAAGGCTTATTTTTTAAAACTCTCCATTTGGTATTGATATAAAGACATTTTCCCTTTAAAATGAAAGAACACTAAAGATATCATGCTGTGGCAATTATGCAAATTTAACAAAGTCCATACAAACCAATTAGCTTCAAGATCAGAGGTGACATATTTTCTAATTAATACCAGTTTAAGCTTCTATTTATGAGCCTATAAATAAATATCCCCTCACAGGAACATGTACAAAAGAAGACAGACTATCTATAGAAGAGGACCAGGTTATTTTTTGTACCACTATGTTATATAATAAATATTATAATATTTATATTTATTTATATTATAAATATATATTATAAATAAATATTATAATATTTATATATGTAGTATAATAAATATTATAATATTTATATATTATTCTATATATACTATATATTATACTATAATATCATATTATATATTATACTATACTATACTATACTATATTATATTATACTATACTATACTATTATATTATATTATATTAATTATATTATATACTAATATAATATATATCTATAGATTTTATATATTTATRTATAAACAGCTTATTGATAATTTACAGAATTTCTATTATTGCCCTGTATTTATGAGTTTACACAGGAGTTACAGACTCAAAATTTGCTAAGACCATGGACATAATGGCTAGATCCCTGGGGAGCCTTATAACAGAGCCTTTGATTCAGGATATACCACAGCAAGCATTCATTTGAGGGCTTTCCTTGTGTCCACAGTAACACCACCTGCCTTAAAATGGCTGCTTTGAGCCAGCTCTCCCCCAGAGCAGGCAGTCAACTACTGCTCTCCAGTGCATTGCTGCCTCTTAATGGCCATGCACTACTTTTTTCCCAAATTCTACAGCATCTACTCATTTGGGAATCTGTGGCAAGCTGGACTGAGGCCAAATATTAGTCCCCCTGCTCTGCCTGCTTCTGGCAGAATGGCCATCCACAAACCTGCTGCTTGGAGCAGGATTAGTAGAGGTGTGTGGAAATTGCACTCATGGCTTCAAAGGGAGCTTGCAACTCTCTCTTTTTTTTACTGTTCAGGAAAATTTAAAAAAGAAGACATAAAGCCTGAAATATTTGGTAGCTGAAGAGGATGTTCTTTAAATTTTCCCGTTACTGCTAAAGTACACAGTCAGTTCCATGAGAAGCACATAAGAAAGGAAAACTTAAATATCTCAATCCTTGTCCTATTAAATCACTGCATTTTTATATCTCTTTTTACCCTCTTTAGATTATTTTTCACTCATCTGGTATGTTTTGATTTTGATAAATCGCCATTTCAAAGGAAAAGTTGTTTTACTAAACATTAATTCCCATTTCACACATTAACTTTCCTGCCAAAGAATTTGATTTTGCACCAGCTATCCCTGTAGGAAGGCTGTGCCAGAATTTTACTCCTCTGATGCACCGATGCATTTTCCTAATTTATAAATCTATTTTTAGTCATTTTATGCTTTCTTAGCATTGTGCCAACATCACCTTTATGTTTGATCACATCCTTCTCTTTCTCTGATGCATGCTTTTGGGAACAAACCTTCTTCCTCAACTTTGTTTCTGCATCACTATTTACCAGTTGTCATTTTGTGATTGATATGTACACTCAGGTGTTTTTCCTTTATCATTCCACAATCGTGAATTCTCAAATCTGTGATAGATAATCTAGGCCCTCTAGTTTATGACCTTGTTCTTCACAAACTCAGTCTCACTTCAGTTTTGGTAGTCCTTGTGGACAATACAAATTTCTCTAAATGTTGTTCTGATATTCTTCTCTATTTATGATATTGGCAAATCTTCCCATACATCATATTCTTATACAAGGATGGTTAGGAAAAAAAGTAATCTAGGACAGACCAAAGACAAGTTTTTGAAAGATAACTATGCTGTTACTTTATTTCAGCTTTAATAGCTCTAAAGTTCATCCTTCAGCATCACCCTTCGGTTTTCTGATTCAGTATACTGATATCTATACTATTTTCAGTCTTCTGCAGTGTACTTTAATTTTGGTTATGTTAAATAATAAAAAAAATGTACCCAAGTCCAGGTATATAGAGTTTCAAAGAATTAAGAGTTTCAAGAGTTTCATCTCAAGGAATCTGTTATCAAAGAAAAATATGGCATCTCATAATTTCTCTTCACAATCATCAAGTATATAAAATCCTATCGCACTTTCCTTTTTCCCCTTGCCTTTGTCAGTCATAAATACGAATTTCAGTAAGCAAGAGAGTGATCACAGCGTTTGTCACAGTAAAAATCTATATCCCTGTGTCAACACACAGTCTTTTTCCACCCACCAAAGTCTAAACACAATCCATGCAAACCCACAGTTTCTCTTCAGTTTAGACCCAATAGTACCAGTGACCAGATTTAAATGTGCCAGGCAAGTGTGGGGAACTGAAAGACATCTCCCACCTTGAGTTCCAGTCTCCTGCCAAACCTTCCACACAGTCCCTGGTCTTCTACCACCATATCCTTTCTACTTTAGTATTTTGCCTCCCTCAGAGAACCTCAGGCTGATGTCCACTCCCTCTGCCTCCATCAGAATTCCTACTGCTCACCTCTCCTCCCAGGAACCATGCTCTGCACCTTCTGCATTTCACTACCTTGGCTCATGTTTCTGTACCCTCATCTGCTGCAGGAAAGCTGTTGTGGGAASGGGAAAACTCATGCCCCTCGCCAAAACTTAGCTTCTAAACACACTTTTACTCAGAATGAGCCTCTTTCCTTTTCCAGGCCTCCATGCTAACATTTGTGATGTCTGGCAAAAAACAAAACAAAACAAAAACTCTGTTAAATCTGGTTTTAATATAAAAGAAGCTGAAAATGAAATATAAGATTCAGCTGAAGTATTCTTTCCAAATTTGGTCTTTGCAGGAAGTTTGCTTTTTTTGTACCACATTCAAGTCTTCAATCAAAGCCAGCATATCCAAAGGAAGGAGCTGTAGCACCAGATGAGATTTCTTATTAATCCTTATTCAAATAATTAAAAATAAATCTGAAAAATCTCTGCACAAAAGAAAATAGAAATAAAAAGGGTAGATAAAGAATCCTTCTCATGACTGCTGTAACTAAACAGTAAGATTTTTTTCCCCCAACCCAGAAGTTTGTTCTTAGCATCCCCCAAAATTCTACAAGTATTCCAAGGCACCTTGTTGTCTTTGCAGCAGTAGATTCTGTAGAACAGTGGAACAGCTAAAGCTTCTGAAAAGGCCTGATCCTTTGGGWAACAAATAATCCATGTTTGCCTTGCCTGCCTGATTTTGTATTCTTGTGAAAGATGAGACCCCAAGAAAACTGCAGAGTAACACTCCTCCCACCCCACAACACACGCACACAGACTAAAACACTGCCACTGGCTTAGGGACCAAGAGAATAGGCCGATGGTTTTGGGGGCATCCCGTGCCTGGGAGCAGTTCCCACACTCAGAGGCCTGTCAGCGGTGGTGCCAGTGGAGCGTTACGCAAAGCACCCCGCACACTTTGTGAGCCGGGATCCGGCGGCACAATGGCAAAGTTCAGTCCTGGAAAGAGATAGTGTGCTGAATGGACAATGCCAGGCTTTGTCTGAGGGGGCTTCTGTCGAGGAAGAGGGCTACTTAATCTCCCCACTTGCCCTGGGGATTCTGGCTGTTTTAATGTGTCCTTTTTGAGAGCCTGTGAACTGTAGAATATCGGCTGGTAACAACTTTCTTTAGGACTGCCTGCGCAGAACCAAAAGCTGCCAACACAGAATACCAGCACAGTGGTGTTAATGAGCACAAAGAAGACCTTTAACTGTTTTTACAGCTACCATGGTTAGAGTTTCATGTCATTCCTTGGTGAAGAAACTAATTCTTTGGCTTGTTTTATAGAAGCCTAGCTTCTATCATGCTGCAGAGGATGGCCTCTTCACCCATTTTTTTTTTCTTTCCCTCTTTTTTGAATGATAATAAAGCCTGATGCATCTTTAATGAACTGTGGGGCTTTCAGAGATTTTTTTCCCCCTTCTTACTATAAGGTGTAGATACACAGTGCATATTTACTGAATGATAGAAAAAAKAAAAAAAATCAAATTATTGATTTGTTGAAGGATGAGTAGCAAATACAAATTAAAACCACTGACATATTTAAGCATTCCAGGATAAACTCCTAAAGTCACTGAAATTCCTGAAGTCAGAATAGAATAAGTGAATGATCTTTACTTCAGACATTTTGTAGTATCTCTATTGTTAGAAAATAGTAATGGTTCATTTTATGTAATTTGGGCCTGTGGCTATTTATTATCTACTACAAAAGAAACTGTGCTATGACTGAGAAAGGTGCTGTAAAAATGATGCTATATATTAAAATGGATGCGCAGTGCAAGGACAAAGACCCTAAAACCATAGAACCACATCAGAGACACCTTTTAGAGGAAGGAACGACCCAAGGCAATTGAAGGAGTCCTATATCTAAACATACCAACCCAAGGGCTTTCCACTGCCCAAACAAAAATGTTTTCTTTATTAGCTGCAAACCACATTACCTATACGTAGACATAAAAGGTATAAATCATTTTTACTTTAGGCTCTGTGAAGGGTTCTCTCTGCATCAATCTATTGGCTGCACTTGTGAATTCACTCACAATATTCTACATGAATATTTGTGTTTGACTGCTCTCTCCTTCCCTCCAGGTATCCAGATACCCTGTGAAACCTGCATGTGCATTTATCCATATTGGTCTCTGAATATCCCTTTGCTTCCTTTTCATCCTCCTTCACTTTACTTTTCCTTTCTACTTCACTCTGAATTTTTGCATTAAAAATTAAATAGATACAGCGCAAGTAAGGTTGAAGTGTTAATGAGCTACCCAGGGCAAAGGACACGTTCAAAAGCTGCAGTAAGTAGCTTTTTGCAGCAGTAGCATAAGACAAAGAAGTACAGTTGTTCTTTGTATGTATATTAGCACTTCATATCAAATAATAAATGGACCATAAGCAAGGGATTCTTGCATATGCAAGCCCAAAATGCAGCTGCGTGTTTCGAAACTCGCTAGCTTGGTGCCTGTGTCTTTGTGAATGAATATACTTTATGGCCTCATGAGAAATCACAGATACTTGCTCATATAACCAAATCAAAACCAGGCTGATCAGACTGACTCCATGAGAAATGCATGTGAGAGTTAATCTGGAAGCATTAAATTAACTTTACTTTTATTACTTTGGGGCTTTCTCTATCTAGAATCATTTACACACCACTAACTTTTAATGTAGAAAGCTCAGCTGTGAAGCAAACCTGCTTTAACATATCCTGATGCCTCCTGAGACTCTCAGCAAGGTGAGAACTCATGCTGAGACACTGGCTTTACACCTGTATGTCACGAGCCAAATTCACAACCTATTTTAGTAAATCGTTGCAGACTTCACACATAACGGCACAAGATGGTCAGTGAGGTCAATTAAATAATGTGGTTTAAGAAGAAAAAATGCCATTAATAGAAAGCTGTATAAATTTCCTTCTAGTTTATATTAGAATCATGGGATACAGATTTAGGAATTTAGCAAAAGGATAAACTATGCTTGGGATTTTACAGGCGATGGAGTTTTGATTGGCAGCAAACATTTACTGAGAACCAGAAGGTCACACAAAACCTGCAAATCAGCCCTGCTGTAGAAACTCAGATAAACTGTTTTGCTCAAGAATTTCTAGGGAACTAAACCAAATTCTACAGGGTCAATATTCAAGGATGCCTTTATGCAGCTAGCCTGACAGATTAGATTTTCCCTGGAAATTGTTGTCTCAAGTCAAGCACAAGCCAGTTGCTCTCATTTAATTTTTCCTAATGGTATTTTGAACCAAACATGTTCCTATGGAATGTTACTGACTGTTTCAAGTATGACTCCAAAATACATAGCTAAGATAGCAATTATGTTAGTGATGCCAGCATTTAATTAGTTACAACCTCAAACAAAACAAAACAGAACAAAGCAAACCAGAGTGTGTTGGTTTTTGATGACAAGAGGAAACATGCAAACATGCCATAAACAACTAATGAAAAACATGTCATTTATTATTCAACTTTGCAGGTAAGTGTAGGTTATCTAATCTACACAAAAGCTGTTGGATGAACCTGAAGAACAGGAGGGAAACACCTATTGTTTGGCTTCCTCATGGGATAAAAAGTCACAAAGAAGTATGTATAAATGCAGTTAAGCATCTTTTAAGTGCTATTATGCCACTGGGTTAGCTTATATTTGTCTGGAGAAAACGAACACGAGAAGATGTGATAGGTGTAGAAATCATCAGTGGCATGACATTTCTACAGGCAGGTTTTGTGTCACTTGTAGTCACAGACCCTGGGGTAATGGAACAGAAGTAAATATTTGGTGAAAGGAGGATGGATGTGACTGGAGCGAGGTCATGTCCATCAGCTGCCAGGACATAAAGTGGGTGGATTGATATATGTCATTGTGTTTGATTACCTTGTGGGGGAGAGGCTGCTTTGGATAGCAAAGGCTAAAGGAAAAATCTTTTTTCCAGACTTCAACAGTGAAAATTAATCTTTATATTAGCGGTTTAATTTCTGACCTAAAAAGAAAAGTTAGTTGGCCACAAGAGATTGAGTCTGGATTCTCATGAAACAAGCAAACAAGTGAAGAGGCAGAGAAAGGGAAATTAATTATATGAAAGCTACATCCACATTTCCCTCTCTGAAGCTGAAGTCCAAACAGAAAAGCTTCTGTGGCTTTGCTTCCATGGAGCCAATGCCTGTGACTTCTGTGGATACAGGGAGCCCCTAGGTGACTATAAATTGCAGATACCTGCATGAACACAAATATAGCTGCATTCACACATCTGTGTTTTATTATATCAATGTTGGTTGCCAAAATAAGTATTATTATTTCCACTAATAAATAAATAGCATTCTTAGTACTAGTCAAATTCAAACTCAATTTTTAGACAGCCCTGCTTCCATAGAGAAAAGCTAAGGCCTTGTACTCATTATTTTTATGTACAGAAAGTTATTTGATAGTGGAGTAATACAGTTTCCAGAAATTATCTCCAGCAGAATCTTACTAATTCATCCTAATAAACAGCATTGTTATTTGTGATTTATATCTTGTCTATATGAGGAAATGAATGCACTGTGAGCTAGCATGTGAATTAAAAGTATACTTGCTACTCAACACCAAGTCCTTGTATGGATATGCTAAAATCTAGATTAATCCACCTAATTTTGGGCATGTAACTGAAGAATCCAACTTAGGAGTGTAATCATCTGGTAGGTTTTTTCTATTGCCAGTGAAGAATCCATTTCAAATTTCACTTATGCTCTAGAAGAAACTCTCTTTAGCTATTACCTGCAGAGAATAAGTAAATAGGTTGCCTCAATTGCCTCAATTTGCCTCAATTACATACCAAAAGTTAGGTGACATGTATCCTGGAGGTGGGATTTCTTTTGCTGTAAGATGGTGAGCCAAATGTATGTGCAAAGAGGCACCTTGTGTAGGTGTTGGGCTGGCTCCTTAATTGTTCCTTTTGTCCCCAGCTCAGCAGTGAMCAGGGGTTTGTTACTGGGACTGCTTATGTTGTGCTGGCTCTCTACATGAAAAGAAGAGCTCTGTCTTTGGGGTTGTCAAATCAATACTTCTTTTACAAGCTTCAAAAGTTTACAGATTTCTATGGAAAGAGTAGAAATAAAGAAAATAAAATCCTCAGGCCCTTCCCCTCTTTCACTCCCACTCCAAAGGACATTAGTATGTTCTGTCTGGTCTCTTTCAGCTTTAACATTTCCTGCTACACTCAGTGAAATTTAAACAAAATCACTTTTACAAACATTTAAGTGGAAAAGTATGGAGTTTTGTCATTTCCCTCCTTGTGTAGCACTAATTAACAAAGCCTTTTTGTGAGAGCGAAAAGCTTTCCTTTTTTAGAGCTGGCATGCTCCTCCTTACTGATTCCCAACTGTGGTGGCACAATCCAGTATTTTTGAACAATGATGAGAACAGAAATAGATGGAATTCAATAGGAGCATGAATAATGGCAACCAGAAACCGAGTGGTGACATAATCTGTCTTCCAAACTGCCTTGAGATATAGTCAAGAAACACCACATTGCATCTTGTATGTTGTGATCATCTCTGATAGGTATCACCAAATAGTTTTCAGGACAGATTTATCCACTCCAGTTAGCCATTTAAACATTTTTTAAGGAAAGCTTGCTTACACACTTATGTCATATATGACTTCAGTTCCCACTTCCTAATGATTATCAGCTGTTTATTTTCCCTCTTGTGCTTGAAAAAAGTGGAGGTTGTACAGTGTTTTTTCCATGTAGTGGTTTCTGAAAACACACTCAGGAGGGATAAGCCACATAAAACCCATATTGAATAAACATGTTCAAGGGGGCAAAAGAGGTGTAATGCTCAGGAAGTGTAAAGATGCATGAATATACAGCAGAATATAAGGGAACAACCAGAATGTGTTAGGAGGCTGTTAAGATTTCAAATCTGAAGGAGGTGGAAGAATTCATTTTCAAGAGAACAAGTCCTGTTTCCAGCTGATGCTATGTTTTTGTTCCAGCACCTAGCTTTAAGCATGTTTTCTCAATACTATTTTAGGGTATCAGAAAGATGAGAATATTTTTAAAAATGGTACAATTTTTTTATTTTGGTAATAAAAAGCCACTCTAATCCATTACTAGTAAAATAATCTAACACGGTGAAGATGCAAAGTATTTAAATACTGATTGAATTTACAGTCCTTGGAGGGATATGAAGCCTTACAGTTTGCCTATTATTATAGCTTTTAGGGGAACAGGAGATGCATGGCTGTTGAAGCTGTGCTACGATTTATCACAGTCTCCTGTTTTCATTTGTTTGGGACTTTCTGAAAGAGTCTTTTTTTGGGCTGAGACCTCTATAATTGGTCTCAGCACAATGGAACTCCTCCTCACTCATCCCTCTTCCTTTCCCATCCCCCTGCCTTCAATCTGTTAAACATTTTTGTGTTAGTGGTGAGTGGGAAAAAAATAGCACTTATTAGAGACTTTTCTTTGGGCTACACTGTGATTCAAAAGCTGTCTAAAAAGAAACCAAGAGAATTTTCATTTGGCACAGAGAGCTGTGCAAGCTGCCCAGTTTAAAGGTGCAGTTGAAATACACTGGCAAAGTGCCCTAGGGGATGTTTTAGTTGTCTTTGCCACAGACAGGTAAAATCCTTCCAGTTCCTTCCTGCTCGCTGACATAACATCATGCCCACAACTCTAGAACCTTTCTGATTGCAATTGCCAAAATCACCTCAAACTAGTGGGAGTACACAGAAGTCAGTAAAGCAGCAAGATCAAACAGAGCACAGTGAAAGGAAAGGTGTATTTGGAGCAACTGCAAAGGTTTGCCAGCTCTTTAAGTAAAGACCTCTCCCCCTTCTTTCAGATGAATCTGTACATGATTTTCATGTCCATTTCCTTTACATGCAGTGAGTGCTCCAATTGACCCATCTTCTATCTTTTTTCCTTCCTCCCATAATTTCACTCTGATTTTTATTGTCCCTTTTCTTCTTCCCCATTGTGAAATTTGCTCCTTGGACTTTGGTCTTTTTCACTTGCAAAGCCATTTTGTTTGGTTTTATTCTACTGCCAGTGTCAGTTCATAAGGGGTTACATGCAGCCCATAGTAACACACCCTACAAAAGCTGTAGGGCTCCATTACACTGGCAACTCTGAAAGAGAGTTCAAACCCCTACCAAAGGCAGAGCTATAGTTCAACCATACAGACCTAACACAGGACTGCACCAGAGGGTGTCTATCAGAATCATGGAATTTTTCAGGTTGTAAAAGGCCTCTAAGATCCTCGAGTCCAGCTGTTAGCCCAGAAYCACCATGTTCACCACTAAACCATGACCTCAGCTGCCACATCCAGATGTTTCTTTTGAACACGTCCACGGATGGAAATTCTACCACTTCCCTGGGCACCTTGCTCTAATGCCTGGCCATCTTTCAGTGAAGAAAGTTTTCTTAGCACCAATTTTAACTTTCCTTGATGCAACCTGAGGCCATTTCCTCTTCTCCTGTCCCTTGCTACCTGAGAGAAGAGCCTAATCCCCACCTGGCTGCATCCTCCTGTCAGGGAGTTGTAGGAAGTAATCAGGTCCTTCCCTGAGTCTCCTTTTCTCCAGTTAAACACCCCCAGCTCCCTCAGCTGCTCCTCATAAGACTTGTGCTCCAGACCCTTCTCCAGCTCTGTAGCCCTTCTCTGGATGCTCCAGTGCTTTTCTTGCAGTGAAGATCCATCCCTAAACTGAACAGAGGTTTTGAAGTGCAGCCTCACCAATGTGAGTACAGGGGGAAGTCCAGATTGACTGGTAACTTGTTTTGCACCCTGAAGCACACCCTAACCTTTGTCTGTAATAACTGGCAACTCTTTGGAAGGGTTTCTCAGTATATGGAAGGGCAAAGTTTAGAACAAGAAGATACTGCTTTTATTTGGGATCCAGTGATATGATTTCCTTGCCTATAATTAATCACTGCAATGTTTGATGTGGGTTCAAACTTAAGATCTGCTCCCCTTTTTCCCCTGTCTTGAGTTTTGAGAAGCTGTTTGGGCAAAGATGGGCCTTGGAGTCTCCTTTCATGCCAAGTCTGCACCAGTGGAATGGCCCAGATTTCTCTCACATTCCTCCTCAGCTGGATGAGGTCAAGGGGAGAAATACTCACAGTGCTGTGTTGCTTGCACTTGATTAAATACACTGACACTATCATTAATCAAAGTTACTTTTTAATGGTGACTTCACTGTGAAATATATGATTAATGCTGTTGATATCAGAAGAATAACCTTCTGTTATCTTGCAACCATTTTGTCTTCTTTAGAATGATTGGCACTTCACATTTGAGGGTATACACGAGTGAATGAATGCACACATGTATTTATTAGCTTCAATGTATTTATCTATAAAWAAAGCTGTTTATTAGTTTTTATCTATATATCTACAGTATCTGTAATGCAGATTTGCTTCTCTGGTTCTCAGGCTGCCGCAAGTGATATGTGCAGATGCAATTTTGTTATTTACAAGTGTGAATCAGCAGGGGATGCTTCCAGAGCAGCTCACCACACCATTCCCTGGCACCCAAGGAAAGCCTGGGGCAGCTGAGCCCCAGCACCCTGCAGCAGGAGCTGGGGGACATCCTGCTGCAGGGAGCAGCCCTTCTCTGAAGGCACAAAACAGGGGTGTGAAGGAGGGAGAATATCTGGCATGACATTGATTTATGGGGTGCAATGTACTCCTTCTGCATTCCAAACACAGAGTGCAGGCTGGCGTGGAGATTAGGGGAGGTGAGGCCATCCTGTACTGCCTGTCCCCTTGAGAGTCTGCTGCCCCAGTGAGGATGAGGCATAAAGAACTCTCTGTAAACACCTGTTTCTCTGTTTTTCCCTTTGCCTTCTGCACTGTTGCCATAACCACAGCAATCTAGCCCATATATTAATAAAATTCATTAAAAGAAATAAAATTGCAATCCATAAGGAACAGGTTTAGCAAGCAAACAAGTTACATTCCTAGCTGTTTTCTAATGGGCATGCTTCAAGGCTTTGTAATTCCTGTCCCCATGTTTACTTCATACACTGCTGTTCCCTAAAGGAACTGACAGAATTTGTCTTGATTACTGAAAACAGATGTTTGTAGCACATGCATCATGTGTTACAGGTCTGCTGCATGAAAAAAACTGTGGAGATAAAATTCAAGTTTCATCTCATGCAGAGTTAYAGGATTCCACTAGAGGGAGATCAGTAGATAGCAGAAAAAAACCATTCTCTATCCAGAAAGAATGATAGCAGCACAATCCTATTTTCCCCTAAATTGGCAGTTTTAGGTATGTTGCTCTTTCTGCATTCTTGAGTAACTAGAATCTACTTATATGTACTTTTCAAGGTGTTTTCATATTTATGCTAGAATTTCTGGATTTCAGTTATTTCAAAATTGTCTTCTCTATGAAACTAAACTATGAAACTAAAATATCTACAGCAAGGATCGCATATTTAGCTTTTTGTATTGAAATTTTGGTGTATGTGTCTCTTGCAATTGAAAAATAAATATCAGTACTCAAGAAATACAGCTACTGGTTCACACTGATGTTTTTCTTTTGTCTGACCTCCCTAACTTTTATTGCCTATACTGTAATTTGAGATTTCAGGAAATAAACATGTAAAATATTCTATATTTATGTATTTTACATTATGTTCCTTATGAAGAGAAAAAGATAATTCTCTGGAGGAGGAGAAATCACTTCAATCCTTTAAGCATTTAGAATATATAAACAGCAATAAAAATTTGAAATTTTGCTTAATAACTACATATTGTACAGTTGATAAAGGGAAACCAACACAACACAGACATGGCGTAGGACACTAGAGAATGTTGTATAACCATGTCCTGGAATTTACAATTTTCATTCCTTTTTACCATTCATATATAATCACATTTTTGGTGTGCTGCCCCTTAGGAGCAGAATATTTCCCTGGACTCTGTGGTATTCACAAGTTTTTCTAACATCCATGCAAGAGTAAACGCCACTCTTAAAAGTGGTGGCACAGACCTCACTATAATGACTCTGCTGGCTGTTACTTCTGACTGTTTTAGGCAATAGCCTGAATGTGGCCTGGCTTGCACCCAGAACAGCTATAATTTCAGATAAAGTAACTGGAAAAAGGAAGAATTCTTTCATGAGCATTTTCTAGCTAGGTCCCTTGCCCACAAACAGGAAATAATTTGTGATGCTATAAAAATGTGAAAGCCTCTTTTATTCTTATAGAGCATAGCCTATCTTGTCCAGGAGCTGGTCTCTGGGACTAATGAGTAACAGGGAACAAAAACTAATGTCACTTCATAGTAGACAATTAAGTTAATTCAATGCTAAAGAAGAAAATATAGGCAGTTAGTCCATATTGGGAAACATGGTCTAATATTTTCAAGAAACTGTTTTTCTATATCTGTTATCTAAAGTTGTTTGTGTATTTTTACATTCCATCCTAAAACAAGCAATTTTTATGTAGTCATGCTCATTTAATCTTTATTTCATCCAACTTCAATTCTTCTACCAGAACTGAAATGACATCAAGCTTTTGATTTTTAAGTTCTTATGTCTTACTGTCAACATCTGTTTTATTTGAAATACGAGTATTACCACACAAATAGAAGTAACACAGCTATCCAGTAGATCTATCTACAGTTCTATGACTTCTTGTAGGAATAAAACAGAATATTTTATTTGGGAAGGACCTCTGCCTATCCTCTAGGCCAGCTGCCTGACCAAGTCAAGGCTGATCAAAAGTTGAACCATGTTGTTAAGGGCACTGCTCAAATGCCCCTTTAACCCTGACAGGCTGGGAGCATTGGCCACCTCTCCAGTGTCCAACCTCTTGGTAAAAGAAATGCTTCCTAAAGTCCAGTCTGAACCTCCTACAGCTTCAAATCACTCCCACACATCTCATCTCTGCATCCCAGGGAGAAGAGATCAGCACCTCCCTCCCCACTCTCCCTCCTCAGAAACCTGTAGAGAGCAGCAAGGTCACCCTCAGGCTCCTTTTATCTCAACCTAAAAACCCCAAAATCCTCAGCTCCTCACAGGCCATTCCTTCCAGCCCTTTCACAGCTTTGTTGCCATACTCTAGACATATTCCAGGGCTTTCACATCCTGCTTAAATTGTGGGCTCAGAACTGCACACAGCACTCAGGTGAGGCCGCAGCAATAATGAACAGACTGGGATAATCACCTGTCTTGGCTGGATGGTTATACTGTGTTTGATGCACTCCAGAATGTGTTTTTTTGACTAGCAGTGCCAGATCTCTTTCTGCAGAACTGCTTTCCAGCCACTTCTCTCCCAATTTTTATTTTTCATCTGATGTTACCCCACCATGGGTAAATAATCATGCTTCAGACTTGTTAAATTTCATCCCATTAATCATTGCCCCTTGCTCCAATCTATCTGGACCCCTCTGCAAGGCTTTTTGTCCCTCAAGAGGGTCCACAGCACCTCTCAGTATCATCAGCAAACTGTTTTGTTCCCCACATTTCTGTGAGTTCCAGTAAAGATGAAGGAATCACTTCCCTGAACTTTGGACAACATCTTTCTTAAGACCTCCAAATATTTTTTCCCCTCCTCCCAATATGCTTAGTAGAAGTACCATTCTTTTTTCAGTAAACAATATAATAATGAGGGAAATGAAAAAGAGGGTGTAAAATGTGAGGGTGTAAAATTCCTCCCTTGGCAGGAACGTTGCCTCAAAGCACAGTCAGTCATGTAATTAATGGCAGCATGTCTGTGGAGATAATGGTGTCCCACTCAGTGGCTGCCTTTGTAATGTCACAGGTACAAGATTCCAACTTGCTCCTGGGGCAGGCAGCGACTCCAGCCTGTCCTAGCAGCAAACACCAGTGCCAGGAACAGCACCAGGGCACCGATGGTGACACACTCAGAAGTGTCCCCACTCCTCCTGTGCCTCCCAGCAGCTACAGCTGTGTGGCAGGAGGTGGATGCCCTTCATTGTGAATTCTTCAGAGGAGCACAGCCACTGAGTCAGCAAGAGAAAATTCACAGTTTGTGTGGAAGCGCACCAGGGACAATGCATCCTGGAAGGCAGATGGCTCAAGTTTTGTAAAACAAAGCTATGGGAGATCAATTGGGTTCACCCACTGGTAAACAGATGTTTTTTTCAAAAGCTGAGATCTCTGCCCGGCTGTCTTTTCTTGTCTCACTCAAGCAGTAACACACACATGGCTAGCAGTAGATTTTGCTAATGTTTATGCTACTTAGATCTGGGACAGTTGATGCTCAATTGGTATCCTAAATCTTTATTTTTGGGAGTATAAACCTGTGTTTCCTAAAAGCTTATCTTTAAAAAAAAATCTATTTTGAGACTTGTTTTGCATTTTTAGTTGCAATTTTTTTTATGACTTCAGAATAAGAAATTTCTTAGAATTTGATTAAAATTCAGAAATACTAACCTACCTGTAAGTTTAAGCTAAACAAATATCTTAAAGACAACTTCTTCTATCACATCACATTGTCTTTCCTGGAATACAAAAAGGCAAGCTTTGAAAAGAGAGGAGAGGAGCCAAGGAGAGGAATCAAATAATTTACCCATCTAAAAGGTGACAGAAATAGACTGGAAAAGTTAGCATGCAAATAAAAATTTTATATATTTATATATATACACAGTGTGTGTGTATATATATATATATATATATATATGCATTATATTATATATATAGTGCAAATTCATTTTTGCTTCTATTTACATTCACATTCAGATAGATGTTTCATTCCACCCTGAGAAATATTAAAATAACCAAAGTAAAGCAGAAAAAGGTGCAGTTTTTGTGCTACCTGACTGTGGTGATAGATTTTTTTCTTCTATCCCTTGGGAACTTCTGCTTTCAGAAGCATGAGACATGCATGTTCTCCACTTGGCTGATTCCTGAACATATTTATTCATAAATATGGGTATAGGAAGTACTATACATTCACAGAGGTGTCCTATTATTTACAGCACTGTATGTATATTATCTGTGGTACTGTAGCTTACAAACCTCATGGTGCACAAGATGTCTAAAAGAAGTCACTGCAAGATACAGGAGGAAGAGTAAAAGTTGCACTAATTTGCTTTAGGAGAGATAGTATTAATTTACACAGTGATTTTCATCCAGCTTACAGTAGGTGTTTACAACACAAATCTTCTTTCAGCTGAAGCTGTGTCAGCTGGAGAAGATTTATCCATGAGTCAGTGCCTAACACTTCCCAGCTGGAAGTCAGGCTCCTGTCCAGTTACCCCCTAATCTGTCCAGTGCAAATGAATGATGTGAGCTAAGCAGTGACTTGCAGATGTCCTTCACTCATTGATTTGGGAGCATTTGCAGCAGCAGCTGAGCCAGCAGCTCCATACTCTCCAGCAAGGTGAACCATGGAAAAGACAGGGGAGAGCAGAGGTGTGCGCTGAAGATGTATGAGCAGAGCCAACCAGTTCAGGTAGGTTCAGCTGTCAGTCTCACAGACTGTGAGACTGAAGTAAAGGTTTAGGGGCAGGTGCTCCGTGGGCATCCCTGTCTCTGCTGCAGTACTTCTGCATGGCATCCTGCAGGAAAGCACCAGCCAAGAACATCCTGGCATGGTCTAGGTCACTAAAACTTAACAAGAGCACAGGAACACTGGCTGCTATTTAATCCCAAAGACTGTGAAACCCTCTACATTATGTAACAGAATCACAGAATCATTTCTGTTGGAAAAGACCTCCAATACTGTCCAGTCCAACCTCTGAACCATCACCACCTTCTGAGCTAGGCCATGGCACTAAGGGCCATGTCCAGTCATGTCTGGAACACTTCCAGGGATGGTGACTCCAGCACCTCCCTGGGCAGCCTGTACCAGTGCTTAACAATCCTTTCCATGAAGAAATTTCTCCTGATGTCCAACTGAACCTCAGCAGTTTGAGGCTATTTTTGCCTTGTCCTGTTACTCTTTGCCTGGGAGAAGAGGCCCATATAAACAAACCCCCCACATAAATAAAACAGCCGTTTATTTTTTTTCTTCTGAAACCTGATTTAAATGACCTGCATCACAGAATGAACTGCACTTCACATTTTAGGCATTTGAAATGTTGAATGATGAGGAATTCAGTCATTATGTTAAAACGTGTTGCTTCTTTATCAAATATCTATTTTTAACCACCATTCACTGTTCTGCTCTGTGCTGCCACATTCCACATTAAGAGCCCTTTAGTGAGGATAGTTACACACTCTGACCAAATTTCTCCTTGATCTTACTTGAACAAGCTAAATAAACTTGGCTGATTAGTCTTCCAGTAAGAAACACAGAACCAAGTGATGCCCTCCTGCATTCATTTTTTCAGGATCTTCTGATAACAAATATTGAAAAAACCCAAAATATAAAACTTCTTTCATTATCTGGATTTGCACCTAAAATCCCAAACTTCATAAATTGTATCACAGGCAGATTGAATGGACACAAAACAACAGTTTAGCAAGCTTTGTGTCTATTTCAGATTCTGAAATACTCTTTTCAGGCTGGAGACATTAGTTTCACTCATCTACCCTCTAAAGCTGCAAGTGGAGAGTGTGTTATATGTCAGCTATAGTGATAGGCATTTTGTGGATGTATAATTATATTTTTTGCTATAAAATTATAATAATCAAGCGTAAGGGGTGGATCATTCTGTAGCTTGAATACACAAGTGCTGTTTAGAATGAAGAGTGAGATCCTAGACTCACTGAAACAAACGGAAAAGTCCTGTTGACTTCAGTGGGACAGATAGTAAGCATTTCTATTTCCAGAGAAGGATTAGGAGAAAAATAATTATTTCATTTTAGGTTTTTTTGTTTGATTGGGGTTTTTTTGTGTGTGTGTTCTTACTGTACTACATAAGAATGTTCACAGATTTGTCAAAAAAGGTAGACATTGAATACTGATGAAGTAAACCCACCATGCACACACAAGCCCCTATCATTTTACCTGCAGACCATCCAAAGAAAATTTGGAATGTTAGGTGTTGCTAATAAAGGAAGCTGTTCTAGCCACAGAGGTGCTATGAAGGCTGGAATACTAGAAATTTTATTAGTTTTATCCTCTTATGGACTCTGCTTTTTATTAGGACAAAATTAATTCAGGATAACGTTACTTTTCTTAGCTCTTTAAAGACTGGTCATTCCTACCAGATCTTCCCATATACATGGATTTGATAATATATAAATTGCCAACAGGAATTAGCTGAGCCACAAAGGCTGTTTATAATTCTTCCCTTTGAATTCTGAACCAAGCTCTAGAAACAAATAATTTTTTTTTCAGTAAGTCAATTTTTATCCTATAAGCCAATTGACCCGAATATTTTATTTTCCTTTAATAATGGTATAGTCCTGTTTTAATCTCTTAACTACACACAACATTTCATATAAAGCTGTGAAAACTCAAGACCACTAATAATATGATGGGTCTCTTGTTCCCACAACAACAAGAAGAAAAAAAGAACACCTGTATGACTTTTAAGCCACAACACTGAATCATTTGGCAAGAGATCAAAGAAAGCAGCATTGTTTCCAATTGCTATTCATTTATGTGCTGCCAAAACACATTATACTGCTTTAAAAGTGTTGTGCTGATTACCACTTCCAAAGGAGATTGCATTTCTACAGGTGATGAGCTCTGCTTCACTGACTCTCTCAAAAATGAACACTTGCATTGTAAATGCTGTCTCTCTCTCACAGGTTCTAAAGCACATAAAAGGGCTTACAAAGCTTGTCAGAAATATGAATAAGATTATTTAAGTGGTAGTTTTTGTTGGTATGAGATCTAGGAAGCTTAACCTAAATAGCACCTAGGCAGATGTTGATGTTGCAATTTTGTAGTTTTCTAAAAGATTGTGGTTTTGAGACAACCACGACTGACATCAACAGGTAATTTAACAGTGCATTTTCAGTCAAGCCCAGAAACCTCTTTCCAAATGAGCAATATACTAAAGTGAATGAATGGATTGATTTTGTTTCTGTGGTTGAAATTGTACACGGAATTGGTGTTACGGTGAACTACTCCTTCAGCTTTCAAATTTTCTGACTAGTCACATTTTCAGAACTTCAGCACACCTATAAGTAAATTAAGATTATTCATACACTGATAGCAATGTATGTACATGACTTGCAATTACAATGTGCCTATGATTTTTGGACTTGTTAGTGTGGAATTGCCATCACCCACTCAAATTGCAGAGCATCTGCCTCTTGACTAAAGGGTTAATGCTAAGAAGTGTCAATTGAATAAAATTACAATACAGCAATTCAACACTAATTTACGCATTGTATCTAAGTAATTTTCATGAGTAGCATTAAGTGCATCTTATAAAGCAGGTGGAGCTTTCATGGCTAGATTGTGACTTCTGGGTCAAATTGAAGGAAGAATATATCAGTGAACAAACTGCTATGACATACAGAGCACCAGGAAGGATTTGTGATGGAGCATAAAAAAGGTAAGTTACAGAATTTAACAAGATCCATCTTTTCAAAGTAGACGTCCTCTTGCTTACTTTCTCATAAAATAAAATTTAAAACAAACAAAACAAAACTGCAACAAAACAATGTTCTTCCATGGATTTATGATATACCTTTATAATATGAAAGGAAACAGAAAAAATACTCAGTTTCTCAGGAGTCAACAGCCAACCAAAATTGTTAGCAAGACTTCCAAAGTGTAAAGAAGACTTAATAAAATCACAGCCATAAAAAGCTGTCTTAGGTGTTCTACAGAATGAACAGTTATGATTCTTTCTCTGTAGAGTTTCTAATCTTTGAGACAACTAAGGATGAAGAGCAATGGAGGAAAAGAAAACTATTTCAAACAGAATTTCTATGGGGTCTCTTTGCCACAATAATTTCTGGTTGCCTGAACCACATTGTTACAATATGTGAAAAATCTTATATTTTTCAATTGAGCTGTTCATAAGCACCAAAAGTTGAATATTCATCACACAAAGCTGATAAAGAGAAGCAATCATTTAACAAAGATTGATCAAACTGAAGTAATTTCTTTTTTTTTTCCTACTACAGTTACATGCCTGCACGCTTAGATCTAATGCACTTTCATTTTCACATCAAGTAGAAATTATACATAGTAGAAAAGCAATTGAAAAAATATCTTGAACACTGTCAAAAAWTTTTTTTTACTAAAATGTCCATGTTTTCATGGAAAAGAAGACAAAGACTTCTTCCGGAGATGGATAGCTTTTATGAAAAATATCTGAAAACACAATCTTGTTTAAAATAGTGTTGCAAGAAAATTTCAGTCTGACATGATAAGAGCCTAACTGTACTTGTCTAAAATACATATGCATAAATGAAGAGCACATCCTGTCAGAAAATAACCTGGTTTTGGATAAATCAAAGTTTAAAAAAGTCCCAACTGCTCATTTCCAAAATTTAGGGTTATCTACTACATTCTACAGCAAACTCACACTCATATCGGGACAGCCAGTACTATTTACCCCACACAATTAGTGAACGATTGTGGGGAAACTACTTTTTGTTAACTGTTCAAAGCCAAAAATTGTATCACATCACACTAGGGGGGGCGATTTCAGATGCAATTTCCCTGGAACATAACGTGTATCTAGATGTCCTCATGGGAAATGTTAAATGTCAGAATCTGCCCTAAGGATTTTTCTTTTGGGACCCACCAAATGGGGACAGAGACTCTTCTCCTGATCTGTTTTGACCAGCTGTTTTCAGGGTTTTCAGACTAAGATAAAAGAAAATGCTAAGGAATAAATGACCTCATGAGATTTCCACTCCTTAGGGTAGAAGCCTACTAAGAGCAGTTTATGATATTTCCCAGCTGTCAAAGTCATAAGGAAAGCCTTATATTAAATAATTTAATATAAACAAGAACCTCCAGACTCCATTGACTTGGCTAACATCAAGTTTGCATGTAATGGTGTTCCAAAAACTAAAAATTTGAGTTCACTTTCCACAGATACACGTGAAGCAATTCCACAAAATAGAAGTTTTACAGAAAACATTTGACATTTCTTTCCATAATGTATCTGTTTTAACTAGCTGAATGTGATAATGTAACTGTTTCAGTTTTCAAGTTTCTAGCATTTAAACCAAATATTTTAGTTCACAAGGATGGGATATTTCTGTGGCAGGTGGCAGCCTGCTTTCTTTCAACACACACCCTGCGTGCATTCATTAAAAAATAAAATAAAATAAAATAAAGCACTGTATAAATTCCAATTTGGCATGATTATGTGATGTGTGGCCTTGTGTTCATGGAAACTCTCACCTATTGGCACTTGCAATTTTAGTATCATGTAATTAAATTGATTTTTTTGTCAAGTCAGTTTTAAACTATGTCTTTGAGGTAAAAGGCCAGTGCATTAATCCACTGTGGTATTTATTATTTAAATACTAATCAAGAGGTCAATTAATGTTTTCATTGCTTTAGCAAATGAGTAATGGAGTACTGTTCAGAGCTCTTGGGAGAGTCTACTGTTAAATAGGAATCCAATTTCATTCCTTCTTTTCAAATGGCCCTAAATGTGTGTATTATGCAGCTCTTACCTTTTTTTGTGACTGGAGTGTTTCACTTGAGCTCTAATGCCTACCCTGCACATCCAAAAGCTTCTCAAATATTCTAGGATTCTAGTTCCACTTTGCAAGTCTGTATCTATTTTCCTATAAAAGGGTGTGAAGAATATACAGCGAATTTAAATGTATGAATGAAAGTGCCTCCCTGTGCCAGACATGAACTAGGAAGCTTCTATTTGATTCTTATTAACCACAATATTGAACAGTACGGAAATAAGGTCAACAAGGAATGATTAGCCCCTTTCCTAGAACTGATTTACATGTATGGAAAAAGAGGTTTTTATATATACCTTCCCATGTTTGCTGAACATCTATATAAAATCTATTTCCCCCACTCATTAGGGATAAGATTAATTAATGCATTTTGTGTTAAAGCCAGAATTTCTGTTCCTTTATCCTACAGGAGTCAAGCTTGCACAGCTACTACATCACATAAGGGAAATCCACATTGCTAGAGTGATTTTGGTGAAATATTCTCTTCGTGATTGTCTGTTTCATGATAAATTGTAAAAATCTTTTGTCCCCAAAGCTTGCTGGTTATCTGGAGCAGAGATGCCAAATGTCAGCACAGGAGAAGGAACAGGTTCAAGATCTTCATCCTAACACAGCCTTCCTCTCAGTCTCTGTAGCATCTGTTACTTTTTGCTCTATTCCCTTTGTTCTCTTGAGCAAGGTAGAAAAATCAGATAGACAGTTAGACACTAATACCACTTTCTGTGAAAACCATATCGAGCTTTTTAGGAAGTGATACCTAATTTCTTCCTGCTGCTGCATTTGGGAACGACGTTGATTGACCAGCTAAAATCTCATTTCACTACTGTTTCTGATGTTATACAAGCAAGGAAAAGCTATAGAAACAGCCTAGAATCTCTTAAATTGTTCAAATGCATTCTTCAAGTTAGGTCTTTTCCATAATTTTGATAAACTGGACAGTTAGACTAGATTTTTTTTATCTAAATGAGAAACMATAAGTAACAACAAGCAAAATTTGGTTCTCTGTAATGTTTTAGTGGTTAAAATTGTTTTTTAAAATCTTGTAAAATACACTTTAGAAGCCATCACTACTATACTGATAAATAAATCAAACCCAGAAATATATACTTAGAAGTGAGAGTTTGAGAAGAATTTTAAGTATTTTAGCCTCTCAGAATATAAACTTTAGTAAAGTAGAAAAGAGAGTGGGATGCAAGAATTACCATTAAAAAAAGAAATGAAAAAAAAAAAACCAAACCAATGAACACTGCAGAACAGGAAGCATGACTGAGCTCTGCACTCAAAGACAGAAAATTTCCTGCATGTACTTTGTGTAAAACAAGCTCTTTTGCTTGAATTGCAGACTGTCTGCCTCTTTTTTGACCTTGCCCATCCAGCCCTCATCCCTGATGTATGAGGTGCGAGGCGAGGCGCTGAAATGCAAATGGGGCTCCAAATGAGGATCCCGTCTGCAGGAGGGGTGCTGGGACCTTCAAAGGGGCTCTGAGAGCAAATCTAGCACAGAAACCCAGCATTGCTGCTGCTCATCAGGACAGGCATGCTCTCAAGGCAATCAAGGAGGTTGTCTATCACTTAGCAGAGGTAGTTAATTGGCAGTTCTCCACATCCACTTGAAGAAGGGTGCTCAATAATAGGATTTTCTGTCTTCGTGTAAGGGATGAAGCTTCGTCACTGTGCAACAGATTTTTTTTTTTCATTGGACTTTTATCTGGAACTGAAGCTTTGAAGGCTGGGTTCCTGCTGTCAGGCTTATTTCTTTTATTGGCTTTTGCTCCCTTTCAGACAAAGCAACACAAAAAAACTGAAACTGACCTTTTTTTTAATTACTAATTTATTTTCACAGTTTTTGGACTTCGTATTCAAAGATTTGCTCTCTCAGGAAAAGAATATCGTGTTCAATTTATATCACAGTAAGGCCCAAAAGCTTACTTTCAGCCAAGTGCAATATGATGCTCTTAAAAAGACAATTTTACAGTATTTCCAACAGTTCTATTTYTGAGTGTGCTGAATGCTTAGCCAAGATACAATCTGACAAATGAGGTTCAGAATATGACTACTGCTAATGAGAGGCTGTTAACAACTGAGGAGAAGCATGTGGTACCAATGCTTCAACGCCAGCAGAGGGAAGGGGTTTCCTACGTGATGAGAGGTTACTCACAGGACTGCACTGGTTCCCTGAGCAGGTCTATTGTTGTTGGCATCCATGCTGGAGGGACAAGGATCTCATGGGCYGAGTGCAGGCACGAAGCCATCCCAACAGATGGCTCCTGTTGTGGGTACAGCGTGTGTGTTGTGTGCAATATGTCAGGGCAGCCATGCCTGCTTACAACAAGTGAAGTGTCTGCTTCACCTTGATTTTCCACACTGCCATTAACTCAGTTCTTGAGTCAGTGCATTTCAAAAACCTGTTCCTAGAGAGGTTTGTGGTATTCTTGGACGTGGGACTTGGCAGAGACCTCGAGAGGCAAGAAGGGTAACAATGAAAAACCCATCACCACCTCTCTTCCTTCAGCTAGAAGAATCCAATGATACAAGCCAAAAAATTTTTGGTAGGCCTGCCAAGGTTTGTAAATATGTCAAGGAGGGGAGGAAACTGTGTGACAGACCCTGTGCTTGAACAAAAATCACATGTGGACAATTGACCCTCTGGTGCTTTAAAGGGAGAGAGCTTTCTGAGTAACTGCTGCTGCACTCTGGCAAAGCACTTCTAGACATTGGAGATATTTTAGCTAAGTGTGCTTACTCTCCAGCAAGAAACAACACTATACTGAAAATATTATTCCTGATGTTTTGTCTATTTACCTGCTTCACAGCAGAAAGTAATCTAGCACTCCTGGAAAAAAAAAAAAAAAATACCCCCTAGACCTGAGAATGGATAAATTTTTTTTCTTACTATGATGATACCATCAGCTTTCTCTCAAATTATGCAGTAATTGCCCAGTGCTATTGACCATGAATACTACACCACAGCTCATGGCATGAGAACGAATGGCTTCCTGAACAACCAGATCAATGAGGTCTGGTTTCCTAAGAGTTTGCCTTCTCCCAGCTTTCATTGTTGCCACAATTTGGTGCTGGCTCTTGTTGTGCTTTCTATGCTGTGCATGCTGTAATGCCCTCTCACCAGTTCTCCCATAGTGTTCCTTGCACATCAAAACACAGCTCCCTCCTGTGCCTCCCTTTTACCCTTTTGGAGATGCTGGCTGGCCAAGAGTCAGTCTGTGCTTGAAGGCAGCCTGCATGTATGGATTGGTTCTTTTTTCAAGCAATCCAAACAGAACGGGACCTGCTTTCTGGAGAGAAAACCAGGATCTCCCTCCTCTGTCAAATTTAGTTGACATTCAAATGTGAAAAGCGGGACTGCAATCACAGAAGTTTTGTTCACATAAAAATGCAGACAAGTAAAGACTGCTCTTGGCCTTGAATGTAAAATATTTGTGTTATCTTTATGTATTTTACCTTTGAAGCAACTCAACATTCACTTTTTTCTTTGCTACTTAACATGCCATCATAAACATTTTGTTGAATAAAAAATGTCTGATTATTATGGTTTATGTTCTGTACAGAAGCAGCCCCTGATGCTCTTCCTTTGCTTTTCAACAGAGATTTACTAGAAAAGACTAAAGAGCAGTGCTAGGGAGGTCTTGAGATATACAGTACATCATGATTTCAAGCACTTATTCCATTTTCATTACTTAACTGTGCTTTCCAAACAAACTCTCTGTCATATAACAAAATGTAATGTAACTTCGAAAAATATTTTCCTTTCATTTAGATTCTATTTACTCCAATGTACAACAATTGCAACCATCATTTAAAATGAGGTTTTCCTTCAGAAGGAGGAATATAAGAGGCTCTTTCCTATTCAGTTGGAATTATACAGATCATAAAGTCAAGAAGAAATGGAAATCGAATTAAATTGTGAAACACAACCTTCTTATGAACCCTTGTAATTCATTGCTTGTGGAGATCATTCTTATTTAACCAGAACCCAAGAGGGAATATTCCAGACAGAATGTAAAGCTCCTTTCTGTAAACCTTGCTATATGTGATACTGTATAAAACTTATAACATCATTAGATTGCCAGCAGCTTGTTGAAGTCAGTAAGGACAGATGTTTTCTGATGTTTGTTTCACTTGAGAAGCTTATTCTTGGTTTCTATTGATTCTGTCTGATGTACAGCAGCTACATCAGGAAATGTTTTATTCTCTGAGTTCTAAACAAAGGTTATTTGGGAAACTTCATGCATTTCTCTTACCATTTTATGTGATTATCTATGAAACTCACATTTAATGTTGTTAATATAAATAGCCAGGCATTTCTCCATCCACTGTAACACTCTCAATGCTCAAACCTAATATAAATCCATTCATTCTGACATACAAAGGAGCAATATTCATTTCATCATTGATTTCTGTTTATGTTTACTGTTCATCAGTGGAAATGTATATCTGTAATGCAGTCATCTGTGAAATTCTACATGGTTTAGTCTACAGCTTTATTTGATTACTGCTCTGCACGAATAGTGTATGTACCTGTCTTGCAATAAAGTAGATGTGTGAAAATTAACTATTCTAAAAGCTTATTTACCTTCCACAGAGGTTATTTATCTAGGTCTTTCTAATTTACCTCCCTTTTTTTTTATTCTTTTTCCTAACCAATGCCTGTATTTTAAGAGGAGAGTCCTTGTTTATTTTATGACAAAAATGTTACAGTTTACCAGCTGAAGAGATTGCTGGTCACTCCTTCCTCCCTACCCTTAGAGGCTGCTAAAGGAGTAGAGAACTGGCAGCTGCAGAGTGAATGGGATGTTCGCCACTTCAGTCAGACAACTAATTACTGTTATATTTGCACACTTATCTTGGTAAAATTCCTATTGGTTTAAATCCAGCTAGATCTATTTCTGCTAGTTTTGCTATAGAATATATATATATTATATATACCTTTTGCTATAGAATATATATATACATATATACATATATATATATAAGGAAGAGGTGTTGAGCTTGCAGAGGTCAGATCCTTGGAATTTCAGGCATGGATCCATATAAATCCTTGCCTTTAACCCTTCCTTTGAGCAGTACTGAGTAAAGGACTGGTAATCAAAAGCAATACCCCCTGAATTTCTGGCCACTTGGAACTGAACCACATGTCCATAAACAATTGTGAATTCATTTGTAACTCTATAGGTTAGAATAATCAGGATAAATGGGACCATGGCATTTAGTAACACACATGCAGCATTTTAGTGTGGAATAATTCAAGACAGCACTTGGCAAAGATCAACAGGCCCAATCTAACTAAATTTACCCATGCCAAAGGGGGTCTTTAATGAGATTTGGATGCCACATAATAACTTTTGCCAAAATAATGCTTAATCTACTGGCGTTTCATAGAAATCATAATGATTTCCCAAAGATGTAAAAAAAAATTATATCCTTGTGTTCAGCAGTCTATTTTTTTCAACTGCTTGATAAAAAAAGAAACCCCTAAGACTTTTATTGAGAAATCCTTGTATTCTTACTTTATAAGTGGCAGCTAATAATACCAACCCTTCAATACTCCACTCAGTTGAACACAATGAAAACCTCTTGGGAGATCATTTAAGAAAATTAATGATATGGAGCCACCACATAAAATTCTGAATATCCTGAATGGGTTTTTTGAAAGAGATTTTTGATATATATCAGGCATTACAGTAAAATCTCTTTAGTGAATTAGAATTTTCCATCCTATCACACTGAGAGCCATACAACGCGTAACAAAAAGGCATTATGCTTGATTTGGTAGTCATGAGGAACTTGTATCTATCAATCACAGATGGACTGAATGCAACACACACACCAGGCACCTTTGGGGAACATAAAGCTGTGAAATGTAGTTAGAGTGTAGCAGTACAGTTAATTTCTACTATTTTAGTATTATATTCCCAGGCTGTCTTTAGGCAATCATTCTTGAAAGGAAATTTAATTGTTTCAAATCCCTTATGATTATCTTGCCTGTACATGAAAGGACACATTGAAAATAAAAACAGTTTCAGAATGACACAAAGCTACTGCTTGCTGCTTTTATTCTGTGGCACTATTCTGGGCTTCTTATTTGAATATTATCTGTTTAACTATTTAGTTTCACTACCAAAGGAGGTACTTGTGTTGCCCATAGGTAATTTAAATTAGAAAGAACACACCTAGGAAATAATTCTCCGATTATATAAGCATTGAAGGCATTCTGGCCTAATTTTTTTGCATCCTTAGGTTTTGCTAAAAGACCTTTCAATGTTAAAACACTGAAGGATCAGCTTCAGTGGAATGATTTAAAAGAATATTTATGTAGCAGGTCTGTTTATGGCATTTAAAATGATGATTAACAAAATCTTCATATTTTATTTACAAAATTATATTAAATTAATTGAGTTCATGTTTTTTCTTATATATATATTTATATGTTCATAAATAGCATTTTATCCTTTCACTTTAAAACCTTGACAATGAAATGCATAAATTGTTACAATCTTAACATCATAGCTAACACACTTATTCTTCTCTCAGATTATTTTCTGAATGCTCTTAATCAAGGAATTCATTGATTTAGAAAGGAAAATWAGGAGTGTTATTGTTTTCATTTAGTAGCTAATATGATAGATTAATAGACTCCATTTTAAAGAAAATGCATCTGCTGTAGAGAATTTTTTTTCCCATTTCTGTCTCAGGAAAGTAGAGTTTATTGTGCTAATGGCATGATATTTTACATATGCCTATTAATGTAGTATCCTTGCACGGATAAAAGAGTATATTTGTAAAAAAAAAAAAACACAAAAAAACGAAGTAGAGAAGACCTACTACTAGATGAATCAGAGTAAGATTTCATTTCCCAAAAGAAGGTGATCTTTTCTAATTCCCTGAAAAACTATTTAAATGAGGTCTCATTAGCCTCAGTGATTGGTGCTCAAGGTGTGCTGCTAGGTTTGCTAACCTTTTGATGAAATCCCCGGAGGTCCCTGACCTAGTTCTTCTGTGCTGACCATCTAAAATATGTTCTGATGCTTGCTGTTGTTAAGGTAGCCCCAGCACCAGTATAATTAGTGAGCCTTAAGCTATTTAGAGCTTGAAAAGACAAGAAACCATTCATATGGAAACTCACACTCTTGGTGTCTCTCCAAATGGAATCAACAATCATCGGGTGCAACCCTGGGAGCTTTTAAAATACCTTGTAAGATTAATTTCCTATTTTACTCTCTTGCTTAAAAAAATATTGGCGTTTATAAATAAAAAAAATTATGTAGACAAAGCAGAGTTAGACGTTCATAATAATGGTGCAAAGAAAGGACATGAGAATGGTAAATGACAGTATTTTTTCAAATGCAATTTTTATTTAACTCTGTTGGGAACAAAAGATATTCAAATGCTATGAAGGTATTTGAATTTTGGTAGGTTTTATTTATGTTGGAAAGACGTGGTCATCTCTAGCTAAATAAAAAAGAAGCCCCTCTGGGCTTTGTTTTGAGCAATGTCACTGAACGTTACAGAAAATTCACATCAAGTTATGGCTAGTGTATCAGTTTGATTTATAAAAAAAACCAGTCATTGAAGGGTTTGGGTTTGAAGGCACCTTAAAGATCATAATCATAAAATTCCAATCCCCTGCCACGGGCAGGGACACCTTCCACTAGACCAGGTTGCTCAAAAAACCCATCCAGCCTGGCCTTGAACACTTCCAGGGATGGGGCATCCACATCTCCTGTTTGTTAGAGACCAGTGTGTTCTGAAAACACATATAAAGAAACCTGGAGATCAGTGCACTGCATACCATATTGTCATGCCATGAGTCTTAATGGTTTCTCTAAGTTCACTTCTATGGAATACAAAAAAAGTATAGAAAGCATCCAAACTGTTCCAGTTGTCTACAGTTTCACCCCCAGAGTCTCATTTTCCTTCTATCCCTGTAGTGACACTAAGAAGCCAAAGTCACTGACTCAGAAGGAAATGCTGAGTAAATAATTTGTAAGGAGCAAGGAAAACACCAACCAATCACTCGAGCTCTTCCCCACTGCTGCTCCACTACAGTAGTAGAGGCAAGTGGCCAGTGGGTGTTTGCAGTGCTTCACACACTGATTTCTGTGTAAGGTGAAAATAAATATGAGATTCCACTTATATGGAATACTTCACTTTATTGTAAACTACAGGTTATTTTACAGTTATATGGAATACTTCACTTATAATTAATTACAGGTTATAATCCAAGTTCTTGTCCTGACTATTTGACTACTCTAATAAAGGCCTGAATTTTCTTTATCCCTACTGGAAAAGACAAATAAATAAGCAAACGAAAACCTCTAATTAAGAAATACTCTGTACCTCATAGGACAGGACTTTCCATTATCATGGTAAAAAAGAAGGAAAGTACACTTGAGAAGCTGCTGAAGGACTTAGGGCCCTGTGTTGTTCTAGTTCGACTCATTCTCTTGACTCAGTTTTAAGTAATTTTTTTCAGATCTTCCCGTGGATAGTTATTTACTGAATCCACTGCTTGCTGAAATAATTCAACTGGAGTTGGTTGGATGGGCATTGGATCAGTCTTACCACGAACAGATGTGTTATGGCTAGAGGGAAATTAATAAAAGCAGCAAGAGATTGTAGTGAATCATAATTTCTCACTATGTCCGGTTCAAGCTGTGTCCTGGTGGATGCACACCACTTCCTAGCGCTGTGTGCTCTGCCAGCAGCACTGCAGAGCATATCACAGGGACACAGTTTTGGGAATGCTAACTCAGCCTTTTCAAACTGCTTCCCTTTGATACACTTGTCTGCCTAAATACTGCCTTCCAGCTTTGATCAGGCTGCCAAAATAACTGTGTCGTGACGCTTTCTCTTTATCTCAGTGCAGCTTCTGGACAGCAGATTTTAAGAGCATCTGCAGCTACAAAAAGACCTTAACCTTAATACAAGGGCATTTCCCAACAAAAGAAATAAAAAAGTAGAAAATTCATAAAGATGCCATATGGGTATTACAAAAGAATTAATTATTCAGAATTGAAAGCTAGATCCATTCACTCTTCAGAGAACTTTTAAAGACCCAAATAAGGAGAGCTCAACAAGTATATTCTTTCTAGGTATTATATTTACAGTCATGTGGGTTTAAAATAGAAATAAATAATTTATTCTATTCAATTATAAGCCATTCTGTTCTCCTCTGAGACCCTGCTCTCTTGACATTTGTAGCTGCCTTGGTTTGGATCAATATTCAGCATGCAGATAGATTACATGATATTCTGTGTGAACACAGAAACACAGAGACAAGCTATCCTGAAACACTTGTGTGTATACAGGTGGATAAGCCTATAAATGACATATTGAATTTATATACCAATTAATTAGTTTATAAAGCACATGAAGAGGCATATTCTAACACACTAGCATGGCAAAAGCACATCCCTCTCAATAATAGGGCTCTATAACTCTAGACTGGGCTTCTGGAATAAAGAGCAAAGAGCTCCTAATCTTGGTGATGTTTTCCATCTTTTTCTGGAAAGAAAATGCCTCTGCATTCTGGACTTCATGGGCAGACAAACAATCTTGCTGTTCCTCACAAAAGTTTCAGTTTTTCAAGGAACATTTTTGGCAAAGATAATAGTTATCTTCAGGCAGGTTAAGATCTACAAAACTTTTTTTTTGGTGTAAGTTTTTACATTACAGAATCACAGACTGCTTGAGCTTGGTAGGGACCTGTAGAATTGATCTTGTCAGTCCCTCTTCTCAAGCAGGGTCATCTATAGTTGGGTGCCCAGGACCTTGCCCAGGTGGCTTTTGATTATCTCCCAGGATGGAGATTCCACAGCCTCTCTGGGAAGCCTCTGCCAGGGCTCAGCCATGCTCACAGGAAAAAGCGAAAAATAAAACCGTTGTGATTACTGAGAATTTAATTTTTTCCTCCAAATCTTCAATTTTTGCAAAGTCCTTCAATTACATGTATGGAGTATTTGTATACAGCATACAAATATACATTTGTACAAATATATTTGTATACTCAGTATACAAACACTGAGTGTGATGTCTGTGTCTACTCTCTTTTAAAATTTCCTTTGTTTTCTACAGAGGGTTTATTTAATTGCTTGTTGCATAATATCTATTTTTGATCATGTTCTAGATATGATTTTATTAATTCTTAATAAGGACAGAAATAAAAGTACTTATATGTATGCATTTAAATTTTGCATAGAAATCCACTCAACTCATTGGTGATGCTATGTGCTCCAGAACTGAAAATCATTTGAGTGCATATTGCACAACAGTGTTCACAGTATTCCCACAGATTTCTACAGTATATTTCACAGATAAGTTTCCTATTTGATCCATCTGATAATGGTCTGGATGTTGTAATTAAACAGCTGGAATTGTGAAGGAAAAGTAACCCTAAAGCCATTTTCATCCTCCTGGGATGTACTTACTGTCCATTAAACATGGTCTATAAACTTTCTGCAATACGTGTACACTGCACAGTAGTTTTCCCAGGTGAAACAGGTATCTTCCTTCCCACCAGACATTTATGCTAGATTTGCCTTTTGAGGTTTTGGAAGAAATCCTGAACACTAGCTTTGTAATCACTTGATCAAAAAGTTCCTTTTACCTTCTTTTTCCTTTATCTTGAGCTTCCTGTCAAAGCTTATAATTGCCATTGATGGAAATGCAATACTATCCACTTGTTTTTAATCAAAAAATAAAGTAATCTACATATGAAACTATGAAAGGCCTCATTACACACCAGAACACAAGTAAATTACCTTGCTGAAATGCAAGAAATTATACTTTGCTATCAAAACTTTAAATCTACTGAAAAGTGATTTGGTCTCCCTTGGGCAGTACTTACACCTAACAGAAAAAGACAATTTTTATATTTGGTTTTGCACTACTCCAGAAACAAGACAGAGAAATTTGTTCTGCAAAAGATTAGACAAAAATAAATACAGAATAATGGTTCTTCAGTATCTTTTGAGTTCTTAAGTTATGAAAGTGTGGCTGGTTACTCTATTCCTTCWTTTGCTGGTAGTTATTCAAAAACAAACCCTGAAATGAAGGAAATAAAATTAAAGGGAATGAGGATGAAGCAACTGGTTCTTATTACCTCACAAGGACCATCTGATGAGAAGAAAAAGAAGAGTCTAAGCAGAGGCAGAGAATCTAATAAAAAGGCTAGTGGTTTGGAAGAGATTATTTCTAAGTACTCACACTTAAAAAACAACAAGGTTCTGCTTATATTTAGGAATGAAAAATAATTTGCTATTTTCTGCAATAAAGACAGCAGCAGTGAGTTTTAGTAGTAGTTTTTTCACTGCCTTTTAGGAAGTAATAGACAAAAGCCCTTTAAATAATATGTTCTTCAGTAAAATGTACCATAGAAAAACATCTCCCCCCTTATACAAGGGTCACTGAAAATCAATACAGTTCCTTCTAGAAAGCTGCCTACAATGTTTTAACACTAGTAGGTGATGGTTCAACTTGTTATGATTTATGGATAAGGAATGCACAAGAGTCACATACACACACAAAACACTGAAAAGAAATGGCTGGCAGCACTTCCAGAGGGATCTGACAAAAATAACTGTGGATCTTCTGATAGATGTTGATGTATCAACTCTGGGACAAGAGCTGCAGTTAAAAACAGCGCAAACAGGGATCAGTTTTGATGGAAAATCCTGAATCAACAGCCTACTTGTGTTTTTAGACTCCCATGCAATGGGTTCAACACCGTCTCCCCCAAAATTCTCCTATCCAAGCAGGGATGTTGTGGTCTGGATGGGTGAACTACCAAACAAGCAAAAACTTGATGATGCATCGCCTCAAAAGTTGATGGTTGATGGGCTGCAGCCTACCCAGAGAGCTGTGACAAAAGAGGGACCTCAGTGTCTGTCCTGGGACCTGGCCTGCTCAAGGTCCTTATCAGCCACGTGGAGGAGGGCAGGGAAGGCTCTTTGCTCATTTTAACAGGCAAAATCAAGCTGGGGAACCAGTTCACATGTCCAACAGCAGGGCTGCCAGCTGCAGGGAGCCAGGCTGGAGGAATGGCCCAACAGGAACATAATGACATTTAACAAGGACAGGTGCAAAGTCCTGCTGTAGAAAGGAAAGCAGGAAGAACCCCTTGCACCCAAACAGGCTGGGAAGAAACTCTGCTGGGTGGGCACTGAGGCTCTGGGCCAGCAGCAAGTTACTGGCTTCCCAGTAAAGTTATTGACAAACTGGGCTGAGCTCAACAGAGGGCCAAGCAGGATGCTCAGGGCTGGAGAACTTGCCAGGGGGGCTGAGGAACCAGGGCTTGCTCAGCCTGGGGAAAAGACAATCACAGGGGACTGAAGAGCCACAGTTCAGCCTCCCTGCCTGCTGACAGGGGTCACTGGGCACAGGGAGACGTGCTCCTCACAGGGGTCTGTGGCAGGGAGAGGGACAACAGTTCAAAGCAAGAGCGGCTCAGACTGGACAGGAGAAATTTTCTCCCCTGTGAGGACAGGCAGCCAGTGGAGCAGGCTGCCCAAAGAGGCTGTGCCAGCTCTGTCCTTGGAAGTTTTCAAGATCTAACTGAGTGAAGCCCTGACCAGACTGGTCTGACCTCATACTTGACCCTGCTTGCTTAGCAAGTTGGACTTGAGACCTCCAATCACTGCTTCCAGCCTGAATTAGCCTGCACATCCATGATCCTATATAGTAAATATTGTGATAAATAACCAACAATCATAATATCCAAACTATAGAAAATACATTTCAGTGCTTTTCTTTTCCTGTAGTACTCATGAAAGTGCATTATTGTAGACACAATAAGTTAATGTTCTCATCTATGCAGGGCTTTTCACTGCTATGCATGTAATGTAATCATCTGCATTACTAACTTCCTGCTTCTTTAAATAAAACAATTTGCCTGGCTGAAATCAAAGACTAACTTCTCTAACACCCTGATGAAGATGATGGGGGATGATGTCCTCTTACCTTGCTCATCCTGTGATAATTCATACTCTTTTGACCTAGTGGCAGAAATTTGCACTTCAGAACATCTTCACAAATTGCTTTGCATGCTTAATTCACTGAACTGACAGCAGTGTCTGAGGGTAATTTGCTCTGTCTTTGCTCTTGCTAGGAGGCCCTCAGCAGAAAGCCTCTCATCAACTCCAGGGGTTCTTGTCTGTGACAGCCCAAATGGAAAAGAGAAACTATAATATGCTGTGAATGCATTTTATTTTGATTTTACTTGTCTTATAATTAATTAGGAACATGTGAACTCAAGATTAAAATGCCCATCCTGGGGAATCAAACCGAGCATGCACAGCCTCTCATAGCCTGTCACAAATCTAAATTTATGGAAAGGAGATTTTAAACTCCTGGTTGAGAAGTGCTCTAGAAGCTGCTCCTGTATCACATCCTAAATTTCTATCCTAAATTTTTCTAACTGCTTCCTCTTTTGTCAAGGACTAACATGAATAAAAGTTTAGAATCCCCTATCATAAGAGCCCAGATTTTGAGTACTGTTTGAAGATAGACTATTTATTAATAACTGTATTTCTCCAAGTTAAAAAAGCAATGTGKTTTTTTTTCTATTTACTCTCTAAAATCACAAGGCTGGCAACAAATGAAGTCACATCTCCCTTTCATTAAGGCCTCCATCAAAATAAACTTTCTATTCCCTAACTATTTTAATAGCTCTTTCCTGTACCTTCTCAAGCTCAAATTCATCCTCTTGAGATATGGTTGTTTATAAAAATTCCTAGCACCTCAACTATAAAGATGCATTTACTGCTGCTAAAGTCAGTATTAGACAAATTCTTCACACAATATTCTGGCTCTCACCGTTTGAGAAACATGGGACATTGCCATGCTTTCTGTTTTAATAAAAACTCTGCCTTGAAGTGTAACATGATATTTGGAGGAGAAGATTTTCTATTAACTTTTTCATAAAAATTGGCAGTGCAAGATTTATGTAAGTGGGAGTACTTGTGCTCCAGTATTGCTAATGTGAGTTTTGATTAAATTATTATTGCTTTAATATCAGTGTTGCCTGCTCTCATTGACAGGCAATTCTGTTGATTTTTTTTTTTTATATTTACATCTATATTTCTATATTTTAATACATATTAAAAGTAAATCCTCACTATCTGTGTCTGAAGACTGCCTGCAAAGAGAAGGATAAAACAGAAAGGACTTTTCTGGCAGTTTAGATTGACATGGGGAACAGAAAGCTTTGCTGATAGACAAGAGCAGGGGACTTTTTTTTTCCTCTTTTTTTTTTTTTAATAGGCATACAGTACCCATCTGTTCCTGGATTTAGAGTGCAGATGTAGTCTAAGAAGTAACTTTGTAAAATTGGAAAATTGGTATCATGGGGCTTTGTGTTCATTCTCTCCGTGAGTCAAGAGCACACTTGCTCAGTTAGCAAGTTTTAAAAGGGAGAAAGACTGGGAAAAGGGTTTTAACTGCAAGCTTTGTTCATATCCTGAGATGTAAATGTCCAGCTGATATCTACTGTGTATTACCACTAGCAATAAGGATTCTGTAACTACAAAAAATAATCTTGCTGCTATCTGATCTAGTGGTTCATTCAGCCCTGCCAGATGTTTGTGGGTTCTGCAGTGCAAACAAGTGTTTGTTTTTCTCTACAGGTGGTTGCCCTGATGAAAGCAGAGCAATATGAGACTTGCCAATAGCTCACTTGGAATTCKTGCATGGAAATGAGATTTTTGCTTTGTTCAGACATCACTAGCTACCTGCTTCCCATCTGAAATTACAGCCTCCTCCAAATCAAAAATATCCACACTGCAGCCTACACCTTCATCCCTCACCTTTTGCAACCCATTAGCCAAACTGCTTTTGCTATGTGTTTTTTTTTCCCCACTATTGGTAGTGGGGTAAATTCTTTCCAACATACACAAAAGATGATAATTTAGAAGGAATGTCAAATAGTAAATATTTCTTTCCAAAATTTTTATTTCTGATCCTGTTGCATATCACAGCTTTTTCTCCTCTCCCCTCTTTCTCTCAGCCACAGAAACTGTATGTACATTTACTACATCTACTAATCTTAGAAAAAGATAAACATACTCCCCTTTCTCACAAGGTATTAGTGTAGATTTCCACTTTTGATGTCAAAGAAATTTTTTTTTAACATGTTTTCTGAACTACCACTTTTCAAAACAAGCACCCTGTAATACATAGAATAACCTATGCAAAATAACAGGACTAGAGGAAGAAATGTCTCAGACATGGCCATGAAATGAAGAYAGATTTCCCTTTAAAATGCTCTCCAAGGCCAACCTGTCCTATTTCACATGGGACAAGCAGTGATCCAATAAGAACAATTCTCCTGATGACATAACAACGTAGTAGTAAAGGAAGGCAATGTTAGAAAAAAGGAGTCTCCGGTTATACAAAATAGTACCACCACAATATTTTCAGGATTAAAATCAGGGGGAAAAAACTTAAGGCTAATTTCAGGTCTCAGCTGGGAACCACAGGATTTCTTTGCATACTGGAAGAGTTGTCTGAGAAAACCAGCCAAATACGGGTTTTCTTAAAAAAGTATTTGGAAATATCCCTTTAAAAAGTTATGACTCTACTTAATGAGGAGTGGTGATCCTTGCCTGCAAATGTTTGGCTATATAGTGTTAATTTAACAAGCCATCCTTCTGGTCTCTGTAACACAAGTGATACTCTGTGATCTGTTAAATGATCCCCAATATTTATGTCACAGTTGATTTAACAGGAAATGTGCTACTTCCTGGGATATCCTGCATGCACACACTTCAATAGCACAGCACAATGCAATCTCAGAGATTACTCTGCAGCCATTGATTATGTGGAAAATAACTGAGGTTCATACTTGACACCTACTGCCTTTGCACTGTTTGGGGGGAGGAAAAAAGAAGCCTGTGAGCCAAGAGGAAACATTTCTTTACTATTCAGGCTGGCACACCACATGTGATATTTGATGTGGAAATATTAATTACTTCAGCYTTTTCTTGAAAATCTGCTCCTACAGTAAATATTAAACAGAGACATCTGTTTAGTAGCTTTAGTCAAGATGGTTTTATCCTATGCTCTTCAGGTTCCCCTATTCCCTGCTGAAGAGTTGTGGCTCTCAGAGCTTCTCCAGGACTATGGGACATCACTCAACACATCATCTGCTCCATTTAGTGACTAAATACAAGCCCTTCTTTTGGAAACCCTGATGTTTTTAAAGGCATTTCCTTCTATGACCTTTTTTTTCCTAAATTCTCCATCCCTTGAGTCCCTCCAGTGTCTTATTCAGATGATTTTCCATATTCTTCCTCTGATATATAGTGGTAACTCTTCTAGATCTTTTTCCTTGCTTCCTTTCCTTTTCTGTTTGTCCCCATTATTTATTCCAGGAATTATTAAAAAAAAAACAAACAATGATGGGTAACTTTAGGATTTCTTTCCCCACTAAAATAATTGCCTAAACAATAGCAAGGTCAGACATCTCCACAGCTAAACCTGACAAAGAATTGAATTTCCACTTACATATTCCATTCCCCTGCCTTCCTTTGGTGATCAAATTAAATTTCATTCTATTCTCTCGCTCCTATCACCTGGTTCTCCTTTCTGAACTTAGACCCAAGCTAAAGGAGTTGTGAAATATCTTGCAATCATTTTTCTTAAAGTCTGTAGAAAGAGAAAAAAGTGTGCTCATGCAGCATTTCAGAAACCTACTTTGGTTGTCTTCCTTTGGAGAAATTAAATCCAACACGAAGTATCTAACTCATATTCTTTTGTCCTRTTGAATCTCACTGTGATTTGGCCTGTTTTTATGCATATTGTTTGAATAGTTATTTAGATTTTTGCTGTTACACATCTTAAAAATGCAATTATTTTCCAATCTGGCCTTGTCACTGTAGAACTGATCTTTTGTAAAGATGCAGACAAGTTAATCTTCCAGCCTCATTTCTTTACACTGACAGAGTTAAAAGCCCTTAACTTTTTTAACTCTGAATTCTTTGCTGAATCAATCCAAATACATCTAGCATCTATGCTGCCTATGGGGTCACATCAGCTTTTAGATTTTTTTCAATTCTTTGGTATTTCTCTGGTATTAAATATGCATTAAAAAATAACCCCTTCTAATGAACTCCTTCAGTCTAATACCATTGTCATGCATATGGAACAATCCTCAGTGTCTGAGCTTCTTTTCTTGATTGTGTGGTTTATTCAGCCCCTACCTATGCGCATTAAAAATGCTTTCTGAAAGTTATTACCCTTAATATAGATGCATATAAAGCTTCTCCAGTTGTCAACATTTAATAACTATTATAATTTTGTTTTGATTATAAAATCCTGATGATCTATAAAAAGTGTAATGTCTAGAGGATGCTGCTCCTCCATAATGATTTAAAAAAATCTAGTGTTCAGTCCTATAACATACTGGGAACCATGAGAAAGCAAACAGAAGTCCATAATTTCCTTGTTGTAATAATCTTGAAATGTATTAACAACTTCTAATTTATCTGAAACATTTTGGGTTGTTATATTTAGGGAAGAGTCAGATTTGCAGTACAAGCAAGATTTTGGAATGGTTTTCATTTTGAAGAATAGAATTCTAAAGGTAAGAGAGAACAAAACGGTCTAAGAACACTTCTGTAAAATCCATGAATTCCATATTAGGCCCATATGAATGAGCCCACAATTAGAAGGGGAAAAAAGAAAAGGCAACTTTACTTATAAGGTTGCATTCCAATGAGTATTATTTTTTAAACTCTGATTGCTAGAGAAACCTGTTGGACTAATTTTAATAAATACCTCAGGGCTTTTCCATATAAACCAAGGTATGCACACAGTGCTACTGATTACTATTACACAGTGGAGAAAAAATACTGGATTGTTAAATCTTTAAATGTGAAAAACTTGGTCTTTCCTTCGCTTGATGCTCATTCAAATAGAGGCACAAAATATCCAATTAAACAAGACCAGTCATCTCCTAGGTGCTAATTTTTGTTCAGCTTGTGTTTGCCTTTAACTCAATCCTGACTTTTGTGCCTACTTGGAAAACACCTATTAAAATATGGCCTAGAGTTAAGCAGAGCCTCTGGGGAGCTACTGGAGCAGGGCTGACTTTGTCACTGCTCTCAAATGACCCCATTAGTCCCTCAGAGGCAGGTTAAACAGCTGCAATGCCCTGCAGAGCCTTTCCTGGGATGCTGGGATGCAGTGCCCAGCTGCTTGGGTGCACCTCAGAACAGGACAAGGATCCTTGGGCGTGCCAGATGCAGAAGGGTCTGTGCTGTGTTTGGGACATTGTCCCAAGCCCCCAGGCTCAGAGTGCAGGTATTGTCTGAAACACTGCCTTATTTGCCTAAATACTGCCTGCGGCCCTTGCACCTCTGCCTGCCACCACCCTCCCTTGCACTTGTCACGGGGGTGCCTGCCTAAAGCCTCCAGCCCCTCCTCCAGTGGAAAAAAAAAATGATGGGATCTCCTTCTAAACTCTCACCCCTGTTGCTCTGGTGCCTAACAGGGGTTCTGGGGTGCATACAGGGCCCCTCACCTGCCTCGTGGGCAGGTACGAGTGTGTCAGGTGCAGGAATCTGCCTGTAGAGCACCAGCCCCAGACCTGGGATGGGTGAGGAGGCTGGAGGGGAACTGACTGCTCACCTCCAGGTAAAACCAAACCAGTTTATTATTAAATGAATCTGACTCGCTGTTCCAAGTAAATTAATGGCTGTTTACCTGCAAGAACCAGGGATCATGATTCCCACCCATGTTTTCTGAATGCAAAAGTCTAACTTACAGTAAGGGAAAAAAAAAAATTTTTAAAGCTATATTTTGTCAATATGATCATCCCATATGCATCAGAAATGAGCATGTGACAGACTTGGAGCATGCAAGGGGAAGAATTTAGAACAAAATTAGTAGGAATATTCAGAATGTAGAAAAGTCTAAATAATGCATGGATTCATGTGATGTTTTCCTAAAAAGGCATCTATCATGACTGAAGCAAAATTTGTATTGCTTTACTTTTTTTTTTTACCTTTTTAGAAAAAAAAATATTTCAAACTGAAATAAAGTTATGTGTCAAGGTTTCAAACCACATGCAGAGATGATTGTGAGGGGCAGGTGATGAAAGCTGCAATCACTGTAAGTGGCATATAACAGGGCCTAAAGTTTTATGAATAGACAAGAAATTGCTCTCTTTTATATACCTGCCTATCCTCTTCTTGTAACCTGCAAGACTGTCTTAGTTAGGAATATCTGAGTCACACTGGACCACCAGTAGTTCATGAAAACCCGTGCCTGCAGCTGGGACTGGGCTGTGGTCAGTGACTTCTGGAGCTGGGAAAGATTTCAGGCTGCAGAGGAGTTACAGGATTGGGTTCCTCACTGCTGTATGGTGCTGCTTACTCTGTGGCTTTTCTTATTTGGCCTAGAGACACATTTCTGTAGTTTATGCAAAGCAGAAGTCAATGAAACACACTCTTCTCCAATCACATTTAGTCTCATTTGGGTTTTCTTCCCTGCTGCAACGTATTTTACTTTTGTTTATAACAGAAACAAAGCAAAAAAAAAATCCCCCAATAAACATGGAAAAATCCCCTTGGTCTTTGGAAAAATTTCTTTGAGATGATACATTGCCTCATGCACTAATATATAGAGTTCAAAGGAAAATAATGGGTGCATTGTCTCAACAAAGCAAATTTAAACATTTAAATCATTGACATGTACTAACACACACACAAGGACAGTCATCTTGGTTAGTTAAAAGACACGATAATATTTCCCAACAGCGCTAACAACGTTGAACTTCTAAAGGCGATGGAGAAAGAGAGCCGGCGAGCAAAGATGATTAAAGGAGCGTATACAGGTGGCAATGGTAGATGGGGTGGGAAGTGTCAGGAGGAGGCAGTCAGGAATATTTTGGAAAGGTGCACTCTACCTGTGTAGCCCAGCGAATTGTCGCCGTGATCAGAGGTGGGGAGTGGCGTCCCGCTGTCGTTCCCCCTCTCTGCGTCCTCGGAGTCTGTCGGAAACAACACCAGAGCTGCTGATGGGGTCACAGGAGTAACAGGAGTTGCCATTTTGATCACAACACGTCCAGRCACAATTAAATCCACACATGACAGCAAGAGCCACAGTGCCAGCGCACGGCACACCTCATCCTTCCCCCTGCTGCGTGGATGAGCCCCTGAGAGCATGGTCCAGGCTCCCCAAAAAGCTGTCCCCTCTTGTCCCCTGTGCCAGCGTCGCTCTGCAGCTCTCCAGGCACGGTGGCCACCCTGCTAAGCAGCCAGCACAGGCTGCGAGGAGCATATGGGGACGGCAGGGCAGGGGAGCTGAATGCTAGCATCGCTAATTTCCCACCTTATTGTTAATCAAAGCTATTGACTGTGATCACTCCCCATCATCGCTTCATCTCCTGGCAATTACAGACCCAGGGGACTTCACCTCTTTGTGGGGAGGAGGCAGGGGGGCGGCTGGGGCTGGGCGAGCACCGAGGGGCTGCGAGATGGGGCAGGGGAAAGGGGCTCAGCCCTCCACCAAAAGGAGCGGCTCAGCATCACCAAGATGCGCTTTCCGCTACCAGATCCTCGCAAGGAATCACTCCTTTTTCATGTCACATCGGAAAAAGGGAAAAAAGGGAAGGCAGCTGGTCAGCTAAACACATAAATGAACAGATGTTTTAAGACCTTCATAAATGAAGACGTCTTAAGGGATAAATTGCAGATCAAAACGCCACAAAGCAAACATTGTGAATATAACTCGTAATGATGAACTAAATAATTCGAAACAAACAACAACAACAAMAAAATTAAATCCCAGTTGCTCTGAAAATAAAACAGCACAACTCAAAGGAATTTGTCAAAAATATCACTGCCCCTTTTTACTCTCAACGTAAAATTGTTTATTAAACTTAACTCCTATTTTACTTTTGATAGTGCACTGTCCAGCAGATAATAGCTAAAAGGAACATTTGTATTTTGTTCAGAAGAAAACTTCAAGAAGCAAATGTCTTGGCAAAAATAACACTGCTGCAACAATAGGCTGCTTTTCTCCTTTTTTGTCTGTTGACAGGTATCAGATAATTTATTAATTATTGGCAAAGACATGTTTTGCTCTCTCAGACATATTCTGGACTTCTATAATGACTGAAAATAACTGTTCATTTTCAACAAAATCCACACTGCTAAAAATTACTCTGAACTTTGACAAAACACCAAAAGCAACTGTATATGAAACAAACCTAGAAAAAAGAAAAAAGTGGACATTTTTTCTGAATGTTGGATTTTACTAGCTCAGTCATTCTCCTTTTCAAGATGCAATGCCAAACATTCATTTCTTCATTTGTTTTCTAAATAATCATAGACACAATATCTTTAAAAATCAAAATCTCTTTAATGAGTTAGAAATGAAAAAAAAAATATTAAGAAAACCAAAATCCTCAAGATCCCCCATTCAAGGGTACTTATTGGAAAAAAATATTTCTTTAGAAAAGTCAATTAAAGGATTGATAGCATGCCTTTCAAAATACTGTCGTGCAAATTAAGAAAATAAAAGACCAAACAACGAAAAAGCAGCCAAACACCAAGATGATGTTTCATCTTGGCAGATGAAAGAAGTGAAATATGTTTGTTTATTGGCCCATTCATCTTTGCTGGCTCACTAATGGCCAACGTCACGTACATCTTTAAAATCTGCTCTGAAAATGGCTGCAGATTGACTGGATCAACACTCTCTTTCTCCAGATTGCTCACTCATTTGCATTCAGGGGTTGATTGGGTCAAAGTTTTAAATTACTGCAGTAAGGGACAGAAGGACGGGTCTTCTTATTAATTTAAGTGGCAGAGGCTGTGCCTACCTTTTTGGTGCAAAGGTTTATAATTGAGTACAGGGAGCCCCGACCAAATTTAACCAATGAACCTGCTGCTCATCATTTTGAGAGATTGATTGTGATCTAGGAGATTTAACCACACACTGCTCAAAATGATTGAGGGGGAAGAAGATGCACTGAAAGCTACTGGAAATGTCCTGTGTGTCACTGGAATGTTTGGTCTCATGTGCAAAATATAATTGCACAAGGAATCGGACTTTTTACCCAAGACAGCTCCTCAGATATGGAATTCCAAGCAGTGGGCCGTCCTCCTCACAGCACCTCACAACCAACCAATGCAAATGCCCCATCAAAACTCAGTGAGGAGTTTTAACAGGATCAGTCTCCAATAGAGAACTGCTGTGACTTCAATAAAGCAAACAGTCTAGGAGAGCAGCAGCTGTAAAAACCAGGATACAACTACTGGGAGCTATTTAGGCTTGTGAATCTTGGCTCCAATCACTCAGTAAAAGTAAATGAGAGAGGGAATTAGTCTCTTTTTGACACTACTGATACTTAGATGGTATCTGTTAGTGACAATGCACTTGTTATTTACAATCTAAAGCTATACAGACCTTGTTCACTCTCTCATTCTTTGAGAAATGCTACTTTTCCACCTGATATTGAAAATTATATTCAACTAATGTTAAATTATGGTCTCTGGCTGGAAATGACTTACTAGTGATGAATTCTACCCATTTCATAGAACAATAAGTGCCGCATTTTGGGCTGTTGCCCTCTGTGCTGGGCTGAATTTAATTCCAGCTCTGTCAGAAGTTCCAGCTTTGCTTGGGAGTCTGTAATAACTTAACAGAGGTAAGTAGTGTTGACTTAAATAACACATTTCACTGTAGGACTGCTGTGAAGGCACTCTGTTGAATGGCTGGTAAAAATCCTGAATGTTAAGACATGATGTATTTCTTATGACTACCATGCTGTAGGATCAGGCAATTTTCAACTTGGCTCTCCTAAACATAATAAACATTTTTACATCATTATACTTTTGGAACTTGTTACAATGCCAGAAAATGTGAAGTAAATGAACTATAAACCCAAGAACAATTCACCTGACATATGAAGAATTTACAGTCTTGTCTGAGTCAAAGCAGAGGCTGAACCTGGTGCCTAATCCCTCCAAGAAATGCCATAATCAGTCCTTAAGAGGTTTTAACAGAAGTGACAGAGAGAGATATCCGTTAAACAAACCTCTCCAATGTGGTTGGACATTTTGCTTGAATTTCTATATCAGACAAGAAATATTTAAACCAAGGTTTCTATTTTTTCTTCATTGCCCAAAAAAAAGAGCCTATTTTCACTGAAATAAAGCTTAAGTTTTAAAAAGATGGCTAGGCCGTAATTGGTTCATTCATTATGTAAAAAAAAAAAAAAAAAAGATAAAAACAACAAAAACAACAGAAGAAGCACACAAAACCACCCAAAAAACCAACACAGCACGCCCCTTCCGGCAAAAAATATCCAACAGAAAAAATACTTTTATCTGTAAGTATGCAAAACTACAGGAAGAAGACAAAATTATTTCCCCTCCTTTTTTTTTCCTTTTTAATATAGTTCCAAATTAGTTTATTTGGGAAGAGGAAGTTAAAAAGTGAAGCCTTGAGTAACAAAAAATAAGGATCAAGCGACGCCTTAGCAATTGCTACTACCCTTTGCTTTTACAGGAGCACTGGAGGTGCTTTTCATTTGAGAGGGAGAACATCCTCATCATGATGAACAAATCTCATTCCCTCTTTCCACGGAAATTTCCAGAGCCATCATTCATTAAGTTGGCCAAGACATTAAAAAACAAAACAAACAAAACAAAAACAAACAAACAAAACCAAAGCAAAACAACAACAACAACAACAAAACAACAAAGGAAAAACCAACAAATATCTACTTGGACTTGAGAGGAGAATGTTAAATTTACCACCACTGAGTGCTCCAGATTTTTGGTGGAATGTTTCAGGCTTAGTCAGCCCAAGCACACATGACCTCTTCCGAGCATAAAGAGGATTTTACATAATCATACAGGTTCAGAACAGTTTTAGGTGCTAAAGGCAGTTGGAGAGTACAGATTTACATGAACGTGAGGAACCTTTTCCCATTAAAATTCTACTGAAATTTCTAAGTTATTCCATTTTATTGGATGGCCACTTCATTCATGCTTTAAGTTACCTATCTTTAGCTCTTCAAAATTTTTAGAAAATCCAAATAGTAAATATTTACTATTGCTATTCATTCTTTTGGCTCCTAGAACAYGTCTAACTGGACAGATACACTTATTTTCACAGCTTTTTATATTCAAGCGCATTTTACAATCCTACCTTCAAAAATTATATTAAACATATTCTTAACCATGGCTCTGCTCTTCACAGAAAAGTCACCAGTGATTTTTTTTCCCCACTAGTAAGAGAAAGTGATGCCATCAGTTATTGCTTCTTTTGAACCAGGAGATATATCTGGATGACACATTTTATTGATGATGCATCCTTAAAAATCCCCAGATGACTCAGTATTGATGCCCTGGCCCAGCCTCCTGGTGGACATAAAGAAAAATTGAAAAGATGTAAACAGATACAACTCCTTACTTCTGTAAGAATTTCATGTGTCTGACTTTCTACACTGGTCTTCACTTATCTGAAATTAAAGTCACCTACTGAAAAACATCTGACTACAAAAAATTAGTAACTGTTACCATATTTAATTCCAAAATTTATAACTTCATTATTTCTTGTTATGTTTGTCTAAATTTCATTATCATCAGCAGCTTGGGGGTACAAAACTGGAAGGAAACAGCATGAACAGCGTTTTGCAAATGAGCATTAATAAAAGATTAGGATGAAGCAAATTAATATAAACTACTATCAATATTAGAATTGTGTTCTACAAATTGGATCAATTCCCATTGATTCATTTCTACKGATCTAGATGAATTTAGGAAGAGACATCAGAAAAAAAGCCCAACTGGGACTGCATCAAACCACAGCCTAAGACGAGGAACTAAATTAGTAAATTAGTAGCAGAGGKTTTTTTTTTCCCCAGTATTCTGATTTATTCTAGGTTTTCTTTGGAGTTACAGTAGAAATACACTATAATATGTCTTAAAGAATATTTAATTTATTCCTATTTCTTCACTTGGTTGTACACAATGACAAAAGTTAATGCTCTCAGAGTATAACTAAGGAGAATACCTAAAGGAGAACTATTGATAAAAGCCAAATCATTAAATCCACGAGAAGCAAATTTTGTAAAGGGAAAGTACTATCTAATAGAATATGTTTATTTAGAAAACTGCAGACAAGCTTTCAAGGATATAGACCTATTCTTCAGATCTGGAACAACAAGGAAAAACTTCAGGCTATGTGCAGAATTGAGAATAATTAGGCCACATTTAGACTATCACAGCTTGGTGAACACTCACAGGTCTGTATCAGAAACCTGTTAATCTGATTAATATCCTTACCAATATTTCATGATAGCTCAAAGTTTGTTTATTTTTTCATAAGACTTAATACAGCACCTTTCTAGAGACTGGCACATGCAGCCAGCTAACTTGTTTAAGCTGGATAATTTAGCAAGTTACGACCACTTTCATCAGCTAATATTCTCCACAAGTAATAAGTAGTTCTTCATTAAAAATTTACACTGCTCAGCTGCCTCATTTCAGAAGTTAAGAAAGATTCAAGCTAAGGGGAAAAGGCAAGAATTTGCTCTCCCATAATGTCCTTAACGGGAGGATTTGGCTCAAGTAAATGGTAGATAAATCCACAAGGATGTTTTTTTATTAATATCTTGTACAAGTATGTTCTAGCAATTCAATAAGTAGTCTAAAAAAAGAATGTACTCTTACACACAGATACAGAAATGTTATTCATTACACTGAAAATATTCTTTTGATGAGAAAAGAACACTTTGTAGTGTAAAAGAAACCCCTTAGAAATGATTTTTTTCTAAAACAAGGAAGAATAAAACATTTAATGGTTTGAGTATCTCTTCTTTGCTCATCTTCAAAGAACAGTGCATGACTGAAATCCTGACAAAACCTCAGTAAGGATGCTGCTTAAAAACCTTTCCTTCCCTTTATTTTCACAACTCATTCAATAACAGCCTTTAAGTGAGAACAAAAAGTAAATGCGTCGGGACTTTTATTATGCATAAGCAGGAAACAACCTTGTGGTATCTTTGCAATTTATTTATTTATTTATTTATGCAGTAGGTAATAAACAAAGGTGTTGAGCAAAGGCAACACAGATCCAGCAAATGTATTTTACTGAGTAGCAGAACCATAAGCAGAAGTCGTACGTGGGATCAGTCACTGATCCCATCACACAGAAACATTTCTGACTGACCATTTGAACTTCTCAAAAATTAAAATTTGGCAGTGAGCATAACAAGTTTGCATGCAAGACTTTGATGCTGCCAAACCTGCCTGTTGTTCTCTTTCTACCTGCCCTTGCTCCTTGACTTTTTCTGGCTTTTCCTTGCCCTTCTTGGGCTGTCCCTTGCAGCACTCTCTCCTGTTTGGCATCTGCTCCCATTTCTTTCCCTGCCAGACAAATCTGAAGGTAACAGCCTCTCAGGCTAATTAAATGGTGCTGGAAGTGAGTTAACAGGTGGTGGCCCCAGCTGCTCTTGTTGCAGGGGTAGATAAGAGACCCATCAGTAGCCTATGCAAGGCACTATGATTAATTAGGACGAGAAGCCATTTTCCAGGGAGGGAGAACAAGATTTACAACAGAATTTTCTACACCAAGGTAACAAGCAATGTTTCTTCAGAAAATGCAGAAATAAATGACTTTTTTTTTTAAGTGCTCACCAGTCATCTTGACTATGTTCAATATGGTGTATGCATGAGACCTACTTGACATATCAGTATTTTCTTCATACCAGTATTTTCTCTTCACTGCAAACTTTGAGTTTTAACTTGCTTCAGGAAATGTTCTCTCCCTTAGAAGACCCCTTATATTTTTTTCTTCCAAATAAACTTACATGTTTGTTGAGAAAGTTCTGAGTGCTGTGGGAACTACTATCCAGACATTTAAATAATAGCAACTAATACCATGTACAGCTGAAGAACTGGTTGTGCAAGCTTCCCATGCAATCCTCTAACTCTTCTGGACCTCTTGCAGTAATCCCCTAGCTACTGAATTAAACTCTCTGAGTCTACACCCAGTCCTTCAGGCATTAACCCCTGCAGCTCCTCTTCCATGGTTTCAGCTCTGCAAGGAGGTTTTGAGGCTGAACTGTGCAGCTGCTTTACAAGAAGCTGCCCCTAAAACAGCAGCAGAAATCTGGGTTCCCTTGCTCTTTGCTGTAGAGCTGGAACACAGCAAGAATCCCACCATGCTTAATTACCCCTTATATTTTTCAGCTGAGTGGTGAATTTTGGGAAGGTGATGAATTTCCCTCATTAATGACAATTACAGACAAACAAGAAAAACCCAGGAACTAATTCAGCATACGAGCAGCCTTGCAGTGACATGATTTGAAATTAAAACTACCATAAAAATGAATATTGAAGGGGATGTACACAATCCAACAGCTGAGAAAGTCCTTTCTCGTTCCCTTGCTGCTTTTCTGAATATGCAAAGTCATCTTGTGAGTTGTCAAAGATATATCTGCAACACAGCTGTGTCATTTGCATTTTGCCAGTCTATCTGCAGAGCTCAGCATGAATAATGTTAAATCAATGTATGTCAATGCTTGCTTAAAGAAAGAACAGACATTCTTGCACTAATACACTGTCCAGCAAGGCAAGTCACTGGCACATTAACTCAGCCTATTAAGACAGATATTTAGGCAAGAAAGCCTCCCTGATATCACAAGAATCACAGCTGATTTGCCTTCAGAAGACACTCCTAGCCATTCTGAATTGGTTTGACTCCCCCTCCTTTAAATAGGATTACATTTTGAACAATTTTGCTGTTTCCAACACATTTTCTACCTTCCGACAGTGCCTTTAGCCACATTGTGATTACTGATGCCTTTAGCATATGGATTTCTTAGAGGATATATRTCTGGTTGTTGCTTTTCTGTGCTTTCCCTTCTTTTTTGTCTCCCATGTCCCAGATCTTTGGCTATGACAACAAAGCCAGCAGACAGGACAGGCTGTAAAGGTCCCTGTTATTCCACACTTAAAGTCAATCACATTTTATTTACCTTGTCTTCTGTACAAAGCAGAAGTATGCTAAAGCCTATGGGGTGATTTGAGGATTTAAAAAATGAAGGTTTAACCTTGTTTTAGTTGACAATTAAAATCACCGTGGCCTACCAGGAAAGTATGTGGTAGGTAATGTACATGGAGGATTTTGAAGTAAAGTGAAAAAGTGACTTGCACAGTAAATAGATATTCACAGTGACTTGTAAAAAAGGCATGGAGTTGAAAAATATGCACTGTCAGTCAGTACTTCTCTACAAGGATAAATTTACAGCAAGCTACAAGCATCATCAAATCACACATACATACAACATGGTAGTCAGTCAAGCTGTCCAAAATTCCCCTTCCTATTAACCTTCCAAATGTATTAAATGAAATAAACTCACTTGCAGCAATACCTTTTTAAAATTCTTTTATAAATCCAAAGATTAATAAAATGGTCTTTTATTCATGATAAATAGAGGTAAGAACTTCAGGGATTTTTTCTTTCTTTTGTTATTTGATCATTCAGACATTCTCTCTGTAAAGTTCTTCTGAAGAATTTCTGCTTTTTGCAGCCTAATGAAATGCATTTTCCTAAGTAGGTTTTTGAGTTTGTGCCTTGGAGAGAAGCCGTACAACAGGTGTTCCTGCTTGCTTTGTTTACCTGAGCTGACTACTCACTGCTCAAAATCATATCCTTAAGAAAACAAATGATGGAGCATGTAAGCATTTGCCTGGAAAATTTGATATTAGGCTTGAAGCCCTTTCTTGTTAAAGCAGCAAAATGCTCCCATTGACTGGATCCAGGGTTCTGTTAGCACAGCTGTGAATACTTCAGGGAAGTGGGAGAAAGAGCCACAAATAAAGAATTAGCAATTACTATCTAGCTCATAATGAAACACACAGATATGTTCCAATCAACTTAATAATTCTCAGCCTGAACCAGGAAAGATAAAATGGTGGTCAGTTAATGTAATAGTTCCTAATGGTTCTTTAGCATCTTCCAGCTGGGAATCTCATTTCTCAGTGTGATTAATGTCAGCCTCAAAAGAAAGCACAAGGTCAAAAATTACTCCAGGTTTATGAACTTAAACTCCAGACAAAATAGAACAATGATGAAATGAAATAGCTGAGGAGGAGAAAAATCAATAACTCTTCTATCTTGTCAGAATCCAACTCTGCAAAATTAATACCAGATAAGAAATCATGCAACACAGCAAGGGGTACTTGGGTTTGCAAGGATCTACAGATTTCTCCAAATATTGTTAATTTGTGATACTGTGTACATTGAGCAGAGGAATTACTAGCTAGAGGCAGTAATTTTGAAACAAAAAGGGACCTCCAATAGATCCAACGGAATCTCAGAATTAGAGCTGTAACTAGAAACAAGCACAAAGCCCAAAGCAATCAAGTATGAACACTGAAGAATAAGTTTTAAACTACACAAATATGGTGAGAACAATGCCAGTGTAAATAACAAAAGCAGCCACATAAAAATTTTCATGGATAAGATTATCAAGATGGTAAAGATAACCAGATTGCACATCTATGTTCAAAAAACCTACCAGATTGCTGAGATAAATAGATAGAAAGAAACAACCTTATCAGAAGCTTCAGTTTATGCATTGATAGATAGAGAAAAAMAACTAAATAGCAAATGGAAGGAAATATTTGTATTTTGTGGTTTGTATTTTGTACCAGCTATTACCCCCTTAAAAAGCAAAACCAAAACCTTCATAGTGCTACACCAGGAAATTAGGCTTCTCATACTAAGGGACTCATTTATCACCAGTAATGAACTGAAAATGGAAGCACAGATGACTAAGAATTCATTGTGTCAGATTTACGTGTAGAAAGTTTCTCAAGTATATCATTGCTGGCTGGGTCACAGCTTTAATATCGCTGACCTAAGGTACAGCACTGCAAGAATGACAGCTTAAAAAAAAAGAAAAATTTCTTTATCATGCCCTGTTTGTTTGTCCTACCTTCATTTAATGTGTTGGTGCAGCTGCTTTGGGCAGGAAATAAAAAATACTTCTGAAGCAACATTATACATCTCGTGTATTTCTAGCGTGATTGGTTCCATATTGTTGGGGCCCTCAAGTGCCTCTAGCAGAGATAGATCCTCAGCAAACTTAAACATGTCAAAATGGATAAAATCAGAAATAGATGCTTCATCCCTACGGGCTAGGATGACTGCTGCCCAGCGCTGAAATTCCATCAGGGAAGATGATGCCCTGGCTTCCATCTGAGCACTGCATGCTGCCGTGGGGGGCTGAAATGAGCACAGGAGCTGAGCCCTGGGGTGGCTCTCAGCAGCAGCCCTGCCAAGCTCCTGTGTGCCCCTGGGGTGCCTCTCTGGTCCTGGGTGAAATCTCAGCCCAGGGGTGGCCCAGCTGTGACACCAGGGACAGTGGGGCCAGCGGTGCCCACCCCTTGCTGGGTGCTGCAGATGGGCTCAGAGCACTGAGGGTGTGACACTGGACCAAGAAAAAATGTCCTTCAGCAGCATTCTTACTGCCTGGTCAGTGGGGAAGCTCAGCATTTTGTTAGGTCTCCAGCAGAAAACTCGAGTTCTCTACAAAGAGCCTTTAAACCTGAATAGGTGGAGCAGAGTTTAAATATCTTACATAGCAGAATTTCAGAAGGTCTAGGCACTGATAACCACAGAGCCGCTGATCCAGACCTGTACCAATAACCTATCAATCACAAACAAATTATAAGGCTCAGAATTCATTGGTACACCATTACTGTTACTACTGAATTTAAACAACTGCGTGCTGTATCTAAGGGTTTGCTAGTTTAAAACTTCAGCATATTATAATACTAAAGATTTTTTAGGTGTATCCAAGATACACCTAATATATCTATATATATACATACACATATGTTTATATATATATATATAAATGTATATATATATGTGTATATATAGATATAGTTTTATATATATATATACACTCCAACTAATATACTAAACTTCTACCATAAACCAAACAATACGAAAAGAAATTTAAGAAATTTAATATTTTTTACTGCCTTCAAGTTTATTTGTTTTGGTGGGAATATGGGTATGAAAATTATGGGAGAAGGAGGCAGGAGAACAATACAAACGCTCAAGAACCTTAGAGAAAGAAAAGCATTTTTAGTGACTTGAAGGCAATTAATCATATTTCCTTTTAGGAGGCCAGACTACAGAAGATTCCTGGAAAAGCACTGTAATTTCAGAAAGTGCTGGTTATGAAAAAAAGAGAGTAACACATTGGATCAAATAACACATCCAGCTAGAGACAGATCCAACATTGAACACTAGTTAGAAAGTAAAACAACAAAGAATGCTATTCTTTTATATTTCACAAAGAAAACAAGTCTCAGAAAATACTGAGAAAATTTGAACTTTAAACCAAAAGAAACWATTAAGTTTACCCCATCATTCCTGTTACCCAAGATGTATAGTTTAGTCAACTCTACCAAAATTTTATTGCTTTTCTACAACTGTAGAGTGACCAAGGAGATGTGATATAATTTTGAAAGCTTACCACTGGAGGTAAATAAGCTGTAAGTGCGCATAAATGCTCAAACTGAGCAAAACCAAAGCATGAAAGAACTCGGGGAGAAAGACTTTGCACCTGAAGTGAAGATTATTTCAAATGCCCTTCAGGAAAAGCTTCTAAATCTGTTAAATGTTTTAGAACTTTTACCTTAGCTACAAAACACCGAGCAATAAAAACAGAAACATTTGTTATTAGACATAATAAAATTAAACTCAATCTAAGATGCTTTCCTTATGGTTTATATTTTTCTAATGGCTATGATTTTGAAAATGCATTTAGTCTTAGAAAAGTGACACATATAATACAAAGAAATTTATGTTCAATGATGAAGGAAAAACTGGGTAAAAAACTGCACTAAATAAACAAAATCTACCATAAACATTGACTGAAATGTTAACTAGTTTTACACTGATTAGCACTCATGCCTAAGAAGGCTCCCTAGGTAAGCTCCTATTTAAGCTTTTCTCCTCAGCTTGAAACTTGAACATAATTATGTTTGACTAGATTCAGGCTGAGTGTCTCAGGGTCCTGCTCCCCCAGTCATCCCAATCAAAGTCCTAGAAAAAACCTTTCCCACTTTCCTTGAAGCCTCCCACCACAGGCGTCTTTCTCAAGACAACCTAAAGAGAGAAGTTGGTGTACAGCAAAATCTTGACTAATATGCAGACAAAATGCAACTGCACKTCATATCCACTGGTTCAGGCATAGCTTTGAGACTTCTTCCATCTTTATTTAGTATGTTAATTAAGATTAGCAAGTGAATTCAGAAAAGACCAGACCAGGAGATCCAACAGATGCTGACTCTGTGATGGCAGAATCCCTATTCTGTAAAAAATCACACTAAAATAAAACACTTCCAAGCCCTTCTTTATCTCATTCAGCTTATTTCATCAATATATATTTAATAATCTGAATTTGTGATATTAGTAGAAATTTCATATTTCTTAAATGTGAATGAATAACTAACTCTACTATTTGGATTCTTAAAATTGAAAATAAAGGCCATTCATATGTAGTAAAAAATGCACTTGGTGAAAAATGYTATAGGTAGATGAAGATTTTTCTGATGACATACTATCAAGGAAAATTTAGTAGAATTTAAACTGGCCCCTCATTTATCACATCCTGTGGGCAAGTCAGTTAATAGCTATATTGATTCTCTTTTGTGTTCATTCTTATATACATCATCCAACCAAGGTGAAAGCAACCATGAGATATTAATTTTGGAGAAAAATATTTAAATGATAAATGTTTGAAATTGCACTTTAGGAATGATTATTATACAATGGATTTGCTGTTCTTAAATTACAGGAATGGATGGATATAATCACACCAGGAAATGTCACATTAATAAATACTAGGTGTTCCCTGGATGTGCTGTACTGCTGGGAACTAAAAGAGACAAAGAGAATTGTATCAGTTGAGGATCTGATACATGTTCAGCATCACTTTCACACAAAACTCAGGGTACTGGAAACCTTTGCTCAGTCAAAGTGCAAAATGAAACAAATATCTGAGACCATGGTTTCTTTGGCCCGCCAGCATCTGAAGATTAGAAGAGGGAAAAATACTCCATTTCTATGCACATCTGATTTCACAGGTGTTTGGTTTTTTGCTCCCACTGAAAAGTAAAGAGCAGAGCAGACGACTCCCACCCCAATGTTTGTCTSTTTTGAAGAAGGAAGATCAATGAAAGAAAGTGAAATTACCTTCTTCAAGGTCAGAAAGGATGCACTGCACTTTGTTCAAATGGCTTCATTTTTTTTTTTTTTCTGGAAGAAAAGGTATGGATCAGACTGAACTAGGATGTAACCAAAACATCTCAAAAAATTGAATACTAGGCATTAACAGAATATGTCTTTTAAAAATACTGGAGGCAGTGTAATTCTTTTTTCTTTGGCCTCCTCCTTACAAAATGTAACTATTCTTGTGCAACTGGTTTTCCTTTTTCAACTTAACAGTTCAACTAATCCTTAATTCCTAGACTAATTCAATCAGTTATTATTTTATTCAACGTGTATTTAGAAAGTTGAATCTGTGTAAGGATCATTTGATATTTTCTTTATTTGAGAAAACTCTTTCTCAACAACAAACATTTTCCCTACTCAAGCCTGAAGATTCCTGGCATTTTTTTTTCAATGCTTCAAGTTGTTCAGTGTTACAAGTTTTGTTAGCAGAAAACAAGACAAAGTTTAGGATGCATTTGTGTAAAAACTGTGTTCACAGAGGCTTCCCTCAGCTGCTTCAAGGTCAAGGGGAGCTGCAAGTTGGGGGGTGAAGTTTATCTTAATCTCTTTGGAGAAAAGAGAAAGGGAGCAGAGAGAGCCCACATTTGGTGCAGTCTGTGGCTCCCTTTAAGAAAACAATTGACTTCTTTTGTATTTTTATGACTGAAAAGAAAAGTGAAAACAGATATCTGAGGAAAAAAAAAAGAGCCAGACCTCCTGTTGCAAGGACACTTGGGGAAACGCGGCTGGTGTCTCCCGCAGCGCGCAGCCCCGGGGAAAGGCTGGGCTTGGGAAGAGCCCCCGACTGCTGCAGCTGAGGCTCCTGGAGCCCCAGCAGGGTCAGGGAGGTGCCCCTGGGGAGAGCTTCCAGGGGCCTTTGGGGCTCAGCTCCAGCTGCTGCTGCTGGGAGGGGAGGAGATGAAATTATAGCATGGAAAGGGAAGAAAAGCAGAAAGTCTGAAGGGATGAAAACACAGAGTTTTGCTTTCATCCYTCTAATATTCTCAGGAATCCCTTTAGGGGGATGAAAGCCAGCCCTTGTAAGTCTGATTCCTCTGTCTTTATGTTTTGCAGGCATCTACAGACAACAAAAATAACTGATAATGAATAAGAATTGGAAACAGTACAGACTGCTGCCTGAGTCTCACTGAAATGAGTGTAGCAAGACACTGACTCTTTCAACAAAGAGCTTGTGACCAGTTATTTTAGTGAACAGCAATAACTAACATGAAACACCCTCTACAACTCCCAACCAAAAACCTCTCCAAGTAAAAAAAAAATAATCCTGTATATTCTTATGGTCACAAAACCACAGACTTGAAACTTAGGAAATTGTAGAAGTGAAGCTGCATGGCTGATCCTACTACAGCTTCCCAAGGCAGCACTCAGTCATTAATTTCATGACCCTTTCAGAGTGTTGTCCCAGTGCAGAGAATAGATAACAAGAAAGAGAAGTAYAAAGTGTTTGAGGTGTGTGGACACTGTATGATCAGGAATCAGACTTCTTTAAAGCCATTTAATTCACAGACACCACTGCTGAATGCTCTCAAAAGGTGAGCCAATACAGTTTCCTCAGAAGTAATGGATGGAGAAGGTAATATTATCATCTCATTTTAGCTGGACATCTGAGATGCCATTGTGGCTAGAGACAATTTTTCTGAAGAAAGGTGCTCTCCAGGTTTCCACATTTCTTCCAGCCCCATGTTTAGAAGCCTGTGGTGTTGGAGCTAATACAGGGAGAAAAAGGACCCTGGTGAATGTCCCAAAACCCTGGTGATATTTCAGAGCTTTCACTCTGCTGTCTGTACAAGGCTGACTAGTTTCAAAGGTTAACCTAGCTAGCCCAAGGCRTCAAGCAAGCCAAAGATATCATTAAAGCCTAAATGGGGCCATCTCCTGGCTTTATGGACACTTCCCTGCCAATAAATAACTAGCTGATTAGCATAAAAAGGAGCATTTCTAATACTTATGAAAGGATCAGTAAGCATGCAATAAATTTTTCCCTTCCACTGACTGTATTTAATGTGTTAAACTGTAATATTCTGAATAAGACACAAGTTATAATGTCTGCTTTTCCAAAACACATTTAAATGTTATATTCATTTTTTAAAATCTAGGTTTTTCTTTATACGACTTATATGAAATTAAATATAAAGTGCAGGCTTTGATTGCTGTCTTCTATTTTTCTCTCTTCCTCCGAGTCCTTTTCCCAGCAAAGCAAAATGTAAACCCTATTGCCATTTTTAAGTATGCATGTGAAAGAAAATTGATTCCCCAGGAAAGTTCTGTTTGTGCTGCAGAAAATAAGATTAGGCTTACAAAAGTTCTTTTAATTTACAGGAAACAGTTTGTGACTGATTGCTTGGGAAGAAAACAAAGGAAAAATTTACTTTAGAAAATGCTCTTGCTCCTAGAATCATGACAGCTTAAAGCAGAGGAAATCTTGAGGAGTGACAGACATTTTGAAAGAAAGACTGCTAGCCTGGAAACCATCTCAGCTGCTTACTTTTGAAATCAGATATCTTAATCTGTCACTTTCTTGCTGAGTTACCACGATCACATCAAAAGAACTCAAATTCAGACAGGTACTAAGATGCCAGAGACCTCTCTCGATCTATTCCTGAGCCTGTCTGTACCCTTTCTATCAAATGGGAATAAAAGACTAATAAAATAATACAATTTGCACATCCACAGCAAACTGAAATATGTCTTCATGTCTTTGCTATTACTATAAATTAAATATATACAATGGTTTTGGAAAAAGCTGTTTGTCAAGTTATGAAGCATACATTTATCTTGGACATTTCTTACCCACCGAAACTTTCAATAATTAAGAAGGTTAAGAATTGTATAAGCACAGTTCTTGTCTTACTACTCTTATACTTCGAAGATGACATTGTATTTGCAGTGTAATTACATCTTCAGAAACATCAACTGCTGTATCCTAAAACAGAAATAGTTTTTGTGAGCCTAAATTTGTCACTACTCCTGAAACCCAGTATTTTTATCAGCCTGTACAGCTATTTGCTATTTTGGAAAATAATGATTTATCTCACGTAACACCATTCACATCTTAGGAACTACAGGAATTTTCTTTAGCCAAAAGAGAAATGTTAATATGTTAAGCATTCAAAACATGTTTTCTGCAATTCTCTTAAGTGATTAGCAACAACTTAGCCTTACAAACTCAACTTTCATAGTATGAGACAACTAAGCTACAAAATAGAACTTTGCCTACCAAATATGAACATAAAATCTTAACAGATTAGGTTTTTTCATTACTATAAACTGGTGTAAAAAATGGTTTCTGGTATTTCTGTGGTACTATAGGATACCCCAGAATCATTTAAACATGATGTTTCATAATACAGCCGTGATCCTGAAATTGTACAAATGAGATAGATTTTCATTCTTCCCAGTGTCTCACTGCACACAAATCCAAAATTTGCAGAAACCTTATAAGCAGCTTCTAAGACTGTTGGCTCAGGTTCTGCTAATTATGAAATCAACTGCAAAATTAGGGGTTTTTTACCCTCTATTGCATAGAAGCATCTCTTGTCATTCACCAAACTGATTTATGGGTTCATGTCTAGGTGAAGAAGCTACAACAGCTTGCTCTTTTGTAGTTTAAGAAGTTAGTGACATTTTAGAAACAGCAAAAAGTCTAATTTGGAAAGAATAAATAATGTGGTCTAAGTATTTTTATTTTATGTAGCTGAGGTAGCTGCAGTGCACCCAGGTTATTCTCAAGACAAAGAAGTGCAGACAAAAGAAAAACCTTGGCATCTACAACTGCCATATGGAGGGTCCATGTGTCATTGTTGTGTGGTAAAATTGTCTTCCAAATCTTTTTCCCATGTTATTTATAATGTATTGACATTTTCCTAGCTCTTTTTCTTTTGAATCTCAGAGGAGGAGAATCACATTATTTTTTTGGACGAGAAGCAGAGAAAAATAAATTTATCTTGAAAAACTCCAGCCAAAGTATGAAATGGCTTTTACAGGCGTAAAAACAACTTCCTCTTAAGGCCCAGTGCTGTGGGACCGTCCAAGGCTTGAGGCTAAAGCTCTCCCCAGGCAGAGCTGAGGGTCCATCCTTTCTCATGGCTTGATGCTCCTGTTTCTAACCTTCATGGTTTGTTAGCCAGGTGACCTTCAACCTTTGATCCTGGCAAGACCATGAGTGGTGACACCAGATTTGCCCCAGGAGCGCGGCTGCAGGGGAGCAGTCCCAAATGCACCTTATCACATCATTCTGCACTTAATCACTGGGCTATCAAAATACACTCAGAATGTGCATACATAAATATATTATAAATAAATACATGGGAATATAAATAAAAATTGGCATTTAGGGAAGTCAAGCTGCAGCCATTATACTGCTGTGACCTGCTTTTATGCATGTATTCCCCACTTATCCTAATCCAAAATAGGATTTATGTGTGTACTTTGCTTCAAGCAAAATCTTAGTGCCATGATTGGGGAGTGTTCTTTAAACAAAGCTGTAAAAATCAATGACACAAACTTCTAGAGAAATTATCTGTGTGTTTCAGAAGCTTTTATTGCACTGAGGTGTAATCCCAGCTCTTTTGAATACGAACTAACATTTCAAAACTTGGGACAGGTTTGACTACATGTCAGGGAACCAATTCAACACCTGCCATATTTGGGGCATTATTGTAATATCAATAATAAATAACATCCCTGAGCCTAGAGCTGTTTAAAAAAAAATCTATTCAGAAACAAAAAAAAACCCCAAAAAAACCCCAACCAAACAAAAAAAAACATTTGTCTTTTTCATTATAGTCTTCTCTGTTTCTTTCCTTCAAGATTTGCATGGGTGTCCTCTAAAAGATTTCTCTCAGGATAAAAGAAAAGGAAGCTTTCTGAGGTGAAAATCGTTCACAGGTTAAAGTCTACTGGGTTAGATGCAGCCATAAAATGAAGATATTCTTGATGTAGCAATGCTGTATCTAATTTGGAAAAAATCCTAGAATTACACTTTTTTTTTTCCTTCTATTTAAACCAGAATGAAAATGAAAGTATATGCCTAAGACAGGAAGAATAATAGCTATGACAATAAAAGGTCCAAAGAACATGCCAAAATACCATGATTCTCAAAGCAAGTAAGACAAAACAGTATTGTTTTACCAAGCTTATGGAATTTGAAATATATGTTTCACATACAACATACCATGATTCAAAACAGCTGACCTATTCTGCAAGAGAGTCCAGAGAAGGTTTCATTGACAAATGCAACTTAAAATGGCTCCATTGACAAAACTGTAACGTGAACCAAAAGCCTCATCTTACAAAGTCTTTTGTCCTTTTTATAATGTGTAGTGGGAAGTCCCATTGACCTCATGGCTCTGCAGGTTAAGCAGGCAACTACATCTTCTCCTCTCTATTGCTGAGTTTGCTTGTGATCCAGTAAATGAAGAGCTAAGAATTACCAAGCTCAAAACTCTGCATTTTCATTTGGGGGCCAATAATTATGTGGACTCAGAGGGAGGAAATAATAGATAAAGAGAGGAGAGTCACAAGGAGATAAGAGAGAAGAAAAGAATTTGGCTGAGAAATGAGCTCCAGCTGCTGACTCACAGAAACATTTCTCAATAAAGTTCATGAGGATGTTGCCTGGAAATTCAGTATGTGTGTGTGACAGCTGAATAATCCATGGATTAAGAGTCACAGACACAGTTAACATCCTTCCTGAGCTTTTAAATTGTAATGATTATCAAGCATGAAAGTTTCCCCTCTCTCTCTTTTTTTTTTAACAAGAAATTTTATGGATAGTATTATATACACTTAGAGTCCCTAGAGACTTYCCATATCTATTTTAGTTGTTTCTTTACACTTTGGTAATATTGTTATATAAATAATCATAAAGAGAGGGGAAAAAACCCAAAAACCTTTTCCCAGAATATTTTTGTGAACTTAAGTGGTTAGAAATAAATATTAAGTCTACATAACAGATACCTTCCCCAGTACTGAGGGAAAGATAAACTCTAAAAAAGTATAAAACTAGCCTCCAGCTTTCTGCTCATCTTATTCCACTATTCCTGGCATAGGCAAAACCTTTCTTGGAATTTCTCCATCATCATTCCTAGCAGGGTTGCATCCCTGACAACACCACAGTTTAAAAGCACCAGGACAATCATCAACATCCTTTGATGTAGTCTTCATCTGCACCTAGTCATATGACAAGATGCATAAAATATTACAACTTCAACAGAATATTGAGTTTTATGACTTAAAACAGCAATTAATCAGATACTTTATTTCAACAGGCCTTAGCTTTGCTAGACAAAGAGGAAAATGCTGAGAAAATATTAGTTCTATGTTTGCATTTCCTGGTGCCTCCAAAAAGACTTTGGAAATGGTTTGTAAATACATTCATCTATTACTACATATTCACTAATAGACTTGTTCTGGGGAGTCCCACAATAGTGCAGTGCAGATTCCTCAGATTATGCAAAAAATCAAAATACCTATTATATGCAATGTCTCTCATGTAAAATGATATGCCAACTTCCATAATCATTTCCTATTCTCTCTTTAGAAAAATTTGATATATTTTAAACCTCCTAATTATAATAACAAATAAAAGACCTTTTTAGTAATAAGGAGGGAAACTGGCACAGAATCATAATAAAGAAAAGCCAGCTGAGGAGCCTGCTAGAAAACAATACTATGTATAATTGGTGTTTAATTATGCAGAATTAACAAATGGCAGCAGCACTGGTTGTATTACTTGACCAGGGCTCTCTGCCAAGTCAACAAGCTGGTTTTAATGTAGGAAGTAACCCATTCAGTTATCTATGCCTTTGAGCAGGGCCCTGACTGCTGTGTTCTCTGTCTGTGTTGCCAAAAACATTTAGCAGAAGAAAGAAATCTGTTGATTTGCTAAAGCGTGATAAATTTTGGTCATTGATATGGGTGAATGCACCAATAAGATCATAAAAAAGTTTTCTAAACATTTTATTCATCTGGTGCCAATGGTTTAGTAACACCATGTGAGCTCAAAATACTAATTAGTATGAATTTGCAGGGTTAATATATTGTACAATAGAATATTGGACATGTTTATTTGAATATATTTTCTCCACTAACCCCTCCCCTCTCCATACACACATATTTGAATGTATTTAAAAACATGGTTAAATATTTATGTTCTCCAGAGCCTCATTACATTATTTTCTCCTATGGTAAGCAATTAATCTGCATTTTGGAATGAGCACAGCCACGATAACATGTAGGAGAAATTAGTGGAAAGAATCTGCCAATGTGGCCAAACTCACAACTGACCCCTGTGATAAACCTGAGCACTGCCTCACCAACAGCATTTACTGCTAAATGCAGATCAGAAAAATCTTTGAGGGAAGGAGAAGGCAACAGAAACTCCTGGAGAGCCCCAAAAATGTTCAGCAGTCTGCCCTTCCTGCTGAAGTTCTCTTTCATRTGTGGGTTTATTTGGGGGCTGTCACCCTGATAACTGTGAGAGTAGCAGGTGTACTGGCAAATGAATGAGAACCTTCAAATAGAATTGCATTGACACATATCTTTCTGCTGTATATTTTTACTAGAAGACACAAAACCTATTGAAAGGCATGGAGAGAGATGCAGAATTTGGGGTCTGATAGAATAGAGAATTCAGATTTAAACTAAATGACTGGGAAAGTCTCTGTCACCCAAACTGCTCTACAGATTTGCACAGATTCAGGTTCACCTGCACTTGGTTCTGTTAAATCCTAACTGATTTTCTCTTAGGTCAGACCAGATTTAGCTTACTGCAATATATGATGAGCTACTCTCATCTGAAACTCTGGGAGAAAGGTTAATTTTGCCTGGTCTCTCTCATGAAGAGCCACTGTCACAGAAATCTCGTTGCAACTGAAGAAAAATTAAGAACAGAAGATTGGTCTTTGCTCTCAGTGCTTCTCAGGATGACAGAGTGCATGCAAACCAAGGACAGCAACCTGTGGAGCACCAAATGTGATGCAGGACTAAATGAGATCCTCTTTTACACTTTAGAAATAATGGCCATTAGCATTCAATACTCATTTTAACACCCACCTTTACTGGCAAAGAACAGTTCACTCTTTTTTTTTTTTTTCTGTGCTTTTTCAATGACATTCAGCATCATAAAAATCAATACTTAAATCCACAGCATGTTATGTTTGGAAAGAGACTGTTAAATAAAAATGCTCCTCAGCACGTGCACATACATCAGCACACAACTTTACAAAGCTGAGCTATTTCCAATGCAAACACAAGTAAATCTGGACATCCTCATATATTCACTATTTTATAGGCCCAGTAAAACTTGATCAAAATCCACTTATACTTGTGGGGTGTGTGACTTAACCTTTAGGGTAGATTAATTAGATTAACAGACCACATACTGTAGATTCCAGTACTTCCTCAATGGCTATTAAATTACACAGAAGGAATTATGTTTTAAAGTCCTGCTTCCTTAAATCAAATTCCAACCGTCACCTTTCTCTCATTTATTAGCCTGCAAAGCTCTTGTTCCTTTCTTAATAAAAACTGAACCTCTGGTAAATTCCATCCTTACTACTAGATGTTGTTAGTCATTTCTGTGCTCAGGATCAGATGACTGCAGAACCTGATCTACAGATAGAGAAGTTGAGAATCTCCTGAGAATCTGGGTCTACACTGAGAAAATACATTTCATAACAGGGTATTCTACCAAAGGAGTGAAAAAGGTGTCACTTAATTCTTAAGGAGTCACAGAGTAGCAGAGTATTCTTACTTTTAAGTGACCAGTTTCAAAATGTTGTCCAGACATTAAAGGAAAATTCTTTACTCTTTCCCACTATTCCCAGACACCAGGGAGCCTGGGGATGCACACAAACATGAGCAGAAAATCCAGTATTTGTCAAAAAGCAGCAGAGAAACTGCACTCACAACAAAACAAGGTGAAGAAAAGAAAACAGGTTTTGAGCTTTCTTGCACTAGCCTCTACCTATAGACTGTTCCTAGAAAGTTATTAACAGAACCACAATTTAGAAAATATGCCAAGCTTTAAAAACTAAAATCTAGCAGAGATCTCTGTATAGCTGGGAGGAATAATAATAGAAATGCCAAGGGAAGCTCACCCTTCTGCACTCCTCTGATGCAAGAAGGGAGAAGGTGGAATTTAAAGATCTGTGACAGAAGAACATCACTATGGATATAGAATCTACTGCACACCTGCCTATGCATGCTCCTGCTTTCAATATTCCTAGAAACATTGAGAAAGTATGGAAAAGTCTGCCAGGGTGTATTTTTTAAGCTTTCAGGATGCCAACAGCAGCTTCGAAGTAGTACTACACTGTCCACCACTAAACACACTGCTGTGTGCCCAACCTTGGTCCCCAATAGTGCTCCAGGCACCCAGGACTGTCCCATAAGGACATCAGAAATGCTTGTCATCATCAGGACACTGCAGTCTTGTTCTTTTTCTGCAGCTCCTGTCTGGCATGTGGTTAACTTTACAGCACATTCCGAGCTTGCTCACTGCATTTGCTGCTGATGGAGCTCTTTCTTTGCTCCCCATATTGCTGGAAGTGGGTGCTAGCAAGTGCAGACAGTACAGTGGCTTTAGCAGCAAGGCCAAACCATGGCCCCCAATGTCAGGCCAGGTGTCTTTCAGGGTAGAACTCACCCACAACTTCATTTCTCCAAATCTATGTAACTAGAGGCAGCGAATTCTGTTCTTCAGTAAATTACAAAGCAGTCTTGGAGAAAGAGGTTGATGGAAAAAGACAAAAAAATCCTTCTTGTATACATTTTTAAGAGAGAAATTTCCTTTCATTCCTACCAGGCAGGCAGAGCCTCTAGGCAGACTGAGACAAAGAGGGTTTGGGACAATGGATGACRAAGCAAATCCTGACAACCCTGCACTTGTGTGATCAGGTAGCAGAGCCCAGCAGGGGAGCCTGCTAAGGCAATTAAGAGCAGGTGACACTTGCCAAGAGACACTTCAATCTTCAGGTAATTCATGTTAAGAGAGACTTTGACAGATCCTACAGAGCAACCCAAAGATGTCCCAGACTGCTCAGAACTTCTTCAGGATATGAACAGTCCCACGTCTGGCACAAAGTGTGACAAGTTGTGAAGAGCTCTTACCACAATCACGGCAGTGCCTAAAAACATTCTTTAAATAGTGTTATTTTATTCTATTGGACTTTTCTGCCCTGCTGATGCTGACATCTTTGTGCTTTGCATAGCTGGAAAAGGAACTGCACATATTTCACACTATCTACCCCTGCCATCCAAATTTTGATGCCACCTCCACAGTGAGCTGAAGCACCTGAAGTAAAACTATGACTGGAAGAGCCTGTCCTCATTTATCAAGTACCTGTCAGCTAGAGACAAGAGCTAAAATTGGTGACATGATATTGCACTGTAAATAATGCTAGAGGGTTTCTGCCCCCAAATGCTTACAGCTCTAAAGGAGAAAAGAAGCAAAACAGAGAGGCTTAATTTGCTGTATGGCACAAGTTAGCAGCAGAGAGGGAAATAGTGTCCAAACCTCATCTCCATTCACTAGACTTCATTTGCACAGCCAAAGGTCTTCGTAGAATCATATTTTGAAGTTTAGCAAAATATCCCTTCCTAAAGAAAATTTTACCATGAATATCAGGGAAAAAAAATCCAAGAAAACATTCTTCTCTTTTCCTCTCATCAATGAAAATTAAAATTCTTTAACGCCTTCGTTGTCTCACTTAAGATAGAAACCTGCATTCTGGACTCCATTTTTCTCCCACCTGATTACCATATTGAATCTTGGGGGGGAAAAGGCACACAGTGAAACTTACATTCTTTAAATGAAAAAAGGAAAAATTCTTAGTGTCACAGATGGCTGTCAGGATGAAACGAAGCTCGTGTCTGCTGAGGGAATCAGACCTTAGTGTGAAATCTGAATAGAAAGGAACATAGCAGAAGGCAACATTTCAAAAGGAGTTCAGCACCAACTGGCATTGTGAGGGTTAATTTACTGCCAGGAACTGCTGGGCTTTTCATTCTCAGTAGACACACAATAGACAGCTCCCAAAAGTACCCATCATAATCACAGATGCTGGGGATTAATGCTAAAATGAAAGCTTCATGAATATTAAAAATATCAAAACTGCTAATGATGTAGCAGAGTTTGGAATAACAACCAATCTGAAAATCTAAGTGTGCCATGCAGACATAGTGAGACACTGTCTTTTAAAAACTGATTAAACCTACTCAATTTGTAACAGAAAGAGGCTTATGCATATTAGGAGCTGAATTGACTGCCAAACTTTACAAATTGCACAGGCTAATTATCATAATTAAGCTTTGGATTGAAGAAGAAAATTCCATTTATCTCAGAATGACTCAGTGGAACTTCAACAAAGAAGGCAAAGTACATCAGATGGTTTGGCCTTTTTTTTTTTAACCTAAGGGGTATTTCAAAGGCAGTCAAGAAAAAAATAGAATGACAGCATAAAAGTACTTTTTCTTGAAAAATTGGTAAAAAAATCACTGTTTAGGGATTTGATTTTAGAATTTGTTATAAACGCTCCTCCACAAACTAATACAGTAAATTTTATCATGTTATTCTAGTGTAAAAGCCCAAGAGAAGGCGCTGGGGAGGTGTTTGACCCACTGGACTCCCCTGCTGCTATGCTGATCTCCTGGTTGCTGATGCAGAGAAGTTATCTTGAAGGATGAAATATCAGCTACATTTTGTGATAAAGATTACATGTTATAGTATTACTCTGAGCTGGACCCAAGGACTTCCACTAATCTCAGATGGGATTTGGATCTTTTCTGTTGGGAAGGCTTAGTCTGCAAGCAATCACAGCACAGCTGTGAAAACTTTATTACAGGGTACAGAAAATGTCTTGCTTGATTTCCTTTCCTAGCCCAATTTAGGAAAAATATAGAACATGAAGCACTTCCTTAAACTCACCTAGACTTTTAAGTCAAACATGTGTGAAACTATATGTGTGAAGCACAATGAAAATGGGAACGCTGAGATACTGAGGGAGGATTAATCCTCCCACGTACAATGTGACTGACTTTTCACCCATCAGTTACTTGAATTTTCTTTGCCTTTAGCTAACTTTTACTTCTATGATGATGTCTATACATTTTCAGTTCTCCTTACAGAAGGCATGCCTTTGAAAAATATTATTCTGAAAAACCCTCCCCTGCATGTTGAGGTTCATTTCTAGAAAAGAAGCTCTAAATGCATTAAAAAAAAACCCACAAAAAACACAACAGCAAAGCAAATTAACCAGAATTGCATTTCATTCACTGTAGAATTCAGGTTGTAATAGATCAACTATTCTGGACACGGTGTAAATACCTGTAAAAATAATTATGGACTAAAAGCATAGGTAAGCATATGACAGAAAACCAGGATAAAATTAGAGAGATGTCCTTTTTTAAACCTAATTTTATGCATCTAGTTCAGAAGGATCCTGGGGCCACCAGAACAGAACAGTGCAAAGGGAGACCAGAAAAAATTTCAAGTGCAGCTGGTTAAAAGTGAGATGTATGACACAAAAGAAAAGGAGAAGGATCTTGTGATGCTTGGGTATTAGCATAGATGCTTGCTGGAGCACATTTTTATTAAAGATCCACTAAAATTACAAAAGAACATATTTGTATATAAGTAAGAAGAAACTACCAGCAAACTCTAGTTCAATATTTGCATCCATCAACACTAATTCAAAAATTTTAATGTGGTATTACTCATCTCATTTGTGCAAACCACACAAAGCTCACAAAGTCTAATCTCATGTAACAGCTAAGACACAGAAATTACTACCACATTGATTTATTGTGGAATCAACAGATACTATATTAAACCACCAGATCATGGTTTCCTACAAAAAAACCTTCCATCTCTGTATGCCATGCCTGTCCCTCTCTCATGTGGTTTGACCAGCTCTGAGATAGCCATCAGCTGAAATTCCCCACTCTGCAGACTCACCAGCCTGGCAGAAACCCGACTCTGCATTCTGAATAATCAGAAAGCACTCGCTTCACATGCTCAAAATTAAGCTTGTGTTACTTTGTGTGGTGTCAGAAGAAGGAAAGACAAGTTGTGGAGACCCTCTCATCATGAGGAATTTCCAGAACTGGGATATGAAAGTGATTATGCTGAAGATGCATGTGTGCGAGACTTTTGGTCTGTTACCAATTTTGTGCATAGAAATGTATCACACTCCTCGTACAAACTGGCAATGTACTCAGCTGATGTAGGAGAAATTCAAGTAGTAAAGGCATAAGAATCACAGATCTACACCATTCTCATAATTAAAGAGGAGGACACACCATTAATTACTAATGTACATCACAAGAAAGATTATCTTTTCTCTTTTTACATCATTATAAGAATTTTCTTGTTTTTTGTATTATGGAGCTATTCCAGAAACACAGACAGCTGTTACCAGATGAAATAGTAACAGAAAAGCCACACTTTCAACTGTCCTAATATGATTGTGTCTGATTCTTCTCATATCAATCTGTTATCAGAGACTCCATTTTCTCCTTTTTTCTCACCAGCCTTCTGTCCAGTTGGGAACTCAGTGGCTGAAACTGCGCCAGCAGATTGTGTCAGGCAAACCACTGAAATGCCCAAGCCTTGTTTTTTAAGTCTTCCTCTGGCATGAGAGTTTTCTTTGCAACAGAATAAATTACTGAGTGGCTTCTAGAGGCAAAATTATGCTATTTCATTGTTCAAAGAGCAAGACACTTGTTGACTGAATTGAAATCCCTAGAAGTTCAATACCTTGGGCATAAAATGCTGGCAACTAAGATGTGTCCCTGCTTTATCTGATCTTTTGTTTGGTGGACCATTCCTTGAGTACTTATGGCTAGAATAAACTGTATATTGATAACATGTTACTTAATAAAAACCTCTGTGCTTCCTCAGAAAATTTGTTGTAGCAGCCACTTTAGGGCCAAGGAAAAATGTTTTTATTCATAGGTGTGTAAACAAGCTCTTAAAACACATCTTACTTGATGTTTGCAGCCTTTCCACAAAAATACACATGTGCAAGATGTCCTGCTGTAGGTGCTTCCTATTGTTTATTCTTCRGATAAGAACAAGAAGGACAAATTCTAAATTTTAAGGTTTGAGTGACTGATTCTTCAGTTAATGATTCAAGGTTTCACATAGTCTGTTTCTTTACATTTGCCTGATTGTTTTCAGTTTTTTGTCTAAACTAGCAAAATTACTTAAAATAATATAATCTATGATCTTGAGGAAGAGGCACAGGAAAGAACAGCTACAGTTCCATCATTTATTACCTGCAGGAAAAAAATCTTCAAAATATTTAAAATTAGTATGGATACAAGAACTGTGCCTCGCTGAAACTGTATTAGTAAAGTAACTTAATTCAAATGGTTGTTCTAAATTTCACACTTCTAGAACTAAAATTAAGGTGTGTGTACATGTTTTTTAGAAACTGCAAAGTTAAAAAAGAAATAACCAAAACCACCACAAACACAGTGGAGTCCTAAGTATTAATGTTTCATCAGCTTAACAAAAAAATAAGGATCTTTAGAGGCTGGTATGTTATTACTCAAGAATTATTATAGTTTATAAAATGTCTGTAATTTCTACAATCATTCAGGGTTTTCTTTAGTTTTCTTTACAGATGAACATATGCTTATATGGGCTAAAAATCTTCGAGCTTTGCTTTGGTTTTCAGAATAGAGGTGCTGAAGAATCAATTCTTGATCCTTCAAAGGGCTCAAAGAACCTGAAATCTGCCTTCCTTAAAAGCTCTCATTCTTGTGCTGGCCTAGAAGGAACATGGCAATTTTACCACCTGATGCTAACGAGGCTCTGGAAGTCTTCCAAAAATTATACTATAGAATTGAATGCTTGGATGTTAACCTGTCAACACAGTAGAGCATAGACACAGAGGTTTTTAAATTCTTGCTTATTTTTAAAGTATTTCCAGACATAGAATAGAAAAAAAGCCATTCAAGTCACCTTGAACCTTTAGTATGAGAAGCTGCAGACAAGATCTCAAAGATATATGTAATGATCTTTAGAGGGAGAAATTTGGGAAATATCCTCAAAGAGCAGAGTAAAATTTGGAAGAGAACATATTTTTATATTGATCTGTGGACTATAAATATGCTGAAATGTCATTTATTCTGAAATCTTGAGTTATGAACAGAATAGTGGCAGGATCCAAATACCCCAAGAATTAAGGAATATATTGCCTATCACCTATAGGTTACTGGTTCACATTCTGTCAGTTAAATAGTGACAGAAAGTCAATACAAGGCAGTGGCTGTTCCATGAACTACATGTGAATCAGGTAAATAGCCCAGGTTTCTGGTACTGTACAATTCCTGATGAGTAACAGCTGGCACTTGCAGGAAAGTGGTGAAACTGGACTCTCTAACAAAGACTCATGTTATGGAAATATGCATTTGGAAGCAGGGTCTGCACATCCTTTATGCTGTAGGTTCCAAAAGCCATTTACCTTCAGCTGCTGCTAATGTGGCRTGAACATATATACAAAATCAATATCACCAGGCATCATATTCCAGAACTCTGCACAGATTGCTTTTGCTGCCCAGGGAAATGCATTAACTTCCCAGGAATGTTCACTTCAATGAATGGCATTCACCAAGGCTCTTCCTTGCAAAGCAATTAGTGAAAATTACAATTTCAGAAAGGCAATATTGGTGCTAGATGACTGTTGTAATGAAGACAATATAAAAACAATGCAAAGATAACACTATTAGAGTTTTTCATTTTAATACAACTCTATACTAACAGGGTTTTTAAAACTCAAAAGCTTTTTTTTGAAAGTTGATAAAAACAGAGGGAAGAAAAGGCAGGAAGATATATGACTTTTTTTTTAAGACCTTATTATTAACAGCAATTTTCTCATTTTAAGTTAATTTTTTTCACTCTAGAAGTCCATTTCTGATATATTTCAATGAATTACAAGTTTCAAGTTAGTTTCACTCCCAGGAACCCCAAAGTAAAACTATTTTGGTGCTAGTGGGGCCAGAGCCTTGGGGAATATGTCACGGAAGCAAATTCACTGGTGCTGTAAATCAAGCTGCTCTCTAAATTTAATTTCCCATGCTGGCAGAGTTTTTTAGAAAATAAGAAAGCCAGCTATTTACCACCTACACTGCAGATAATGCAAAGGATTCTGCTAATACCATTTGGAAGCACAGCAAAAAAATTTAAATTATTTAAGTCATCAGAATTTAAAAGACATGTTTTTGGAACAGATTTAAGTGGCTCCCAAAGGAAAAATAATAAAATTAATAGATGCCAAAAAAAAAACAATTTAGAAAAAATAGTGATATTGTCAATGGCTTTGTTCATACTACACACGTCATTGTCCTCTTAATGCCATATTCTCACTTTTAATTTCTCTCAAATTTTTATGAAATACTGTTTATTTCAGAACCTCCATCACATGACTAATATAACACAGTTTTCCACTAGCTTCAAGGCAACAGCTTTTATGATGTGCATTTTTAAAAGAACCTCAGGTATTTACTCAGTGAAGATCCTTTTAAGTTACTCTTTTTCAGTAGATCTAGCTTCTTCTATGCAAATTTTCTACTCTTCCATGAGTTATATTTTCTATTAGTTCAAAGACACAAAAATGAACCTCTGCTATATTTTTATCACTGAACATTTTTTCCATTGGGGCTGAGCTGCAGTTTTACCTCAACAACTTTTTGTACTACAAAGAGAAGCAAAGCAGCTTTATCTTGGCTATAGCACAGGAGAAATGCTTTGAGGGAGCTCAGGAGTACTTGCAATGCATTTAAAATTATAATGCAAAATACTTGAAATATTTAGGGAAAATCTCAAAAAAGAAATCTAACAACATGCCTCTTCCACAAACACTTTGTTTTGTGGGAAAGGACAATCTAGTTTGTAATACGCTGTGACTTCAAGGTGTCCATACTTAGCAAAATCTCTTTTCAAATCATAAAAAATTGCAGATATCTGTACCAAGGCTGGCTACTATTCTCCAGCAGTGGACAATAATATTAAACACCTTCCTTTAAAGCCTTCTGGACAAATATGGCTCCTTCTGAGAGACAAGTACTGGAACCAAACCATCAAATTACAAACCAAATTAATCTTGGGAGGAACAGAAGAGAGAGAGAGAGTGAAAAAGTGCACAAATGTCTCTCTGTGTGTAAGCAAGTGATAAATCATGGAGCACAACATTATTTCCTGGCATCTTTTTATAATGTGGCTAGAGCCTGATGAAATAAAGGACCAGCCATAGTAAATCTGAAAACTGCTTGTATCAAGCCCAGATTTCTGTCTTTGCTGGCTGTTCAGAGAGCTAAAATATGCCTAATCTGTTTGACAGTATTAGAGATGCAAGAAAACCTATAATCCATCTGCGGTTGGAAGAATGAGTTAATTTTTTTATTTAAGAGAAAAGCCTAAAAAGAAAAGGAGTTCTAAAGAAACTAAATACACTGCACATGGCAGAGACACTGAACATTTCAGCAACTGTTGCTGATAGGAGTCCCAAACAGCACACTTGGAGTGGAAATCACTGCCACATGTTAAATGTATTTAGGATGTGATGCAGAAGGGCAAGATTAGTACCAAAATTCTAAATATGTGTGGGGAAGGAGATAACCCCTAAGGAATTCCAGCTCCACATAATAAAGGTGAAACTGCCCTGCTCAGGTTTCTCCAGGCTGGCTGCAGCTACATCTGTGCTGCTATTCCCACCACTGGTTTCACGTGCAGCTGCACCAAAACCTAAATGTGAGGAGAGCCCAAGAACCCATCTGTGTTTAGCACAATATTGCCACAGGCACTGGAGTGGCAAACATGCAAATGAGAAGATTAATCAGGAGGTAATTATGCTTGGATTACTCTTTCTGTTACAGGACTGCTTTGATAGCAAGATTAGRTATTTTACATAGGAACAGCTCATAGGGGGAAATGTTACAGCGCCCTGTGAGACAGTTTAAAACCCTTTACAAGCTCATTTTCTGTAATATTTAGATGAATGCTTCATTTATGACAATAGGTTTATATGTCATGAACTAAATGAATCTTGACAGTGAGAAGCAAGTCTATAAAATATTGATCTCCAAAATAAAACATTAACATGGCACCTTCCAGCTGAGGTAATTACCTGCACACAGTGTACAACCTATTTACTAATTTCCTGCAAGGATTTTTTTCTCAAATTCAGTCATTCTCAAATCTTTCCATCTTTTAGGACTCCAAAATAGGAGTCACTAAAGGAAGAACAAAACAAAACAAAAAAAATAGGGAATAATCATCTTCACTAATGATACCAAACATCTTGGTTATGAATTCAGATGGGTTAAGTCAAAAAGCAATAAATCTGTAGCACTTTAGCTGCAGAGTAATAAGCAAAATTTTTGTGCCCACAGCGTAAATACAAGGCACTGGAGGATTTCTTCTCCAATTTTAAGAAAAATTGCTCTGGAGGACCACCAGTGATATCTCTGGCTATGACTGATGGATCAGGAACTGGCTGATTGACTGCCCTAACTCCCTGCTGGCTCCTCTGCAAGCAGCAGGAGTTGCTGCGCTTTGGGATTGGGTGTTATTCTGCTGTGCTGTACTCTACTGAATCTAAGTACATTCTTGAGATGTGTTATTCTTATATTACACAGTATTCAGAGTACAGCTGACATTTAACATTCATTTCTGTAAACTGTTTCATTCCCTGCATGTTATATGCACGCATTTCCTACTTTTGAACCTTTTATAGGATCTGGGCGTAGACTTCAGGAATCAGTGGAACAGCATCCATGTGAGTGCTAATTCACAAGACAAAGACTTCAATGCTTAGTTGCACTGAGGACAGTAAATCTTTATGGATTCCAGCCTATGTTGTCTCTATCAGTTAAGGCCATTTTCCCTGCTGAGAAGATTTAGTGCACTTGGCTGTGAGGGCAGTGTGCCCAAGGAGGAAGCAGATTTTCACAGATGTCAAACACAATAGCCCGTTCACAGGTGAGAGTTACACCATGATTAGGATCACAATAGCAGAGGTTCCTGTTTCTGAGGGGACTATTAACTGCCCCAGGATGCATTATTTATACCAATGATATTTATGGGTCTGCAGGYATCATGTTCAGCTTGGCCCTCTGCTTTGCAGAGCAAACTGAGCTGAGGCACGGGGACTTCAGCACAGCCAAAGCAGCACAGCTCCTCCATCCCTCACCTGCAACCCTCCTTGCTTTCACTGGGGGGAAATCTTGAAAGATTTGTACTCAATATTAAATACTGCAAGAAAATGAGGATGAGGCGGATACATCTAAAGTATATTTCTCCTCTCCTGGGACCTTCTGTGTCTTGCTGCTGTGAAGGGTGTTTAAGGAGGGATGTGTGATTACTCTGGCACTCCTACAAAGGCAGCCTGTGCAGGTTAACTACAACATTCTTCTATAACACTTTGCATGCCCCTTTTCCTGTTGCCTGGCCTGCTCACTGATGTGGCTGATTACACCTCTGATGGAAAAGCTCTGCCAGAGATTTTCCACTGGGCTTGCTCAGAGACCGGGTGCTGGTGGCAAACATCAGTCGGTTTGGAACCTAGCAAATTCCAGCTGGGTTTTGGAACCCCACATTCACCTTGGATTCACCTTAAAAGAAAAAAAAAAAAAAAACACTAAAATGGGCACAGCAGCCATGACAGCCTTTCTTGTGAACAACCTCATGGCAGCTGTCTGGCTTTAGGAATTAGCCTGGAATTGCTGCATCAGCCTCTGCTGTGCCTGGGCTAAGGCTGGTGATCCACTGGATCCTTGGATGCTAAATAAGCTCCTTTGAGTTAAAAAAATCTTCAGTCCTTTCACCTGAAGACCCAAGGCGTTACCTGTTTCCTATAGAATGTTACATGAATTAGGGAGATGAAGAAAATCATTGTAAAATTCAGAGCTTTTGTTAAGGAAGAGGCTTTCATGCCTCCCAGATGCTCACTGGCACCTTTGAAACAATGCTAACTTCTGTATCAACCAAAAGAAAAAGTAGCAACCAAAGATAAAAATATTGCTTCTCCAAAATACTGTTCAGTGCTTTATCAACTGTGGCATCCTTAGTCAGTTAAACACTTGTATAGTTCCCCACAAATACCTGAAGCAAATCACAACATTAAGATAAATAAATGAGTATAAACTCACATGAAACAAGTAATACTTGACAACTACTTAATACTCCTGCTGAGTAGACAGGCCAGACTGGCTTACAGAAACTCAAACAACTTCATTTTGTGGAAAGATGAAAAAGCAATAAATTTGCAGTTGTGGTGTTCCATCACTTGAGCTTTTCTTACAGTTCTTAGGAGGTGAGATGAGACAGACCTTTAGGGTGAATATATCTGCAACCTCCTCTTACACTGAGCACCCAAAGGGGACCAGATGATGAAGAAAATTTGTTTTATTCAAATAAAGCCTTCAGTATTTAAGACAGAAAACTCCATGGACAGAAAAGAAATGCAAAAAGGGATGGAAGATTCACACAGCTCTCTTTGCCATGGCATAGTTCCTTTCCCCTTTGTTTCACACACTTTTTCTAAGATCACCTCTGATCAGTCTGTGCTGATCCCTAGAAAGTTATTTCTCTCCCTGTTATCCGCAGTAATGGATTTTTTATTTATTTTTTTTACATGAGCTCCCAGTTGTATCTGTACTGTGACTATCTGCTTTTCCTTTTCCTGTCATTCACCCACATTTTTGAGACTCCTTTTCCTCAGGAGAATAACAATCTATTGACAAAACAAGTAACTTTTTGTTCATCATGGCTGTAATTCTGAAAGAAAACATCTTCATTCTCTGTGAAGTCACTTGTATAATTTGAAATCTTAGAAAAAGTTTCAAATAAGACGTGTTAAAAGTCAACTGAAAAAAATAAGATTAATTAAAATATGACGCATCATGCTAAGTGAGGATTTACAAGCACAAGTTTTGCCAAGAGTGGATTATGCATAGTGGATTTGTGTGGCAAAACACTGTAGAACACAATATTCTACTTTGTATTATTATAACTTATTGAAACAGTTTTACAAAAAACAAGAATCCCACCACATTGAAACCAAAACTAGGTGATTGTGCTAAAACTCTACAGAGGTGAAGCCAGGGGTTTTGTTTTTCACCAGCATAAATCAATGGGGCATTTCAAAAGATTTGGCTCAATTTGTCTGCCTAAATTCAGTAAAGGTGACTTCATATCTTTTCAAACTGCCAAATCAGCCAAAAGGATTAAAGTTGTTATAGTCATAAGTAATCCCTGAAAATACAAGGCTTAAAGTTTACCTTTTTTCTCAATGACTCTGTATAAATTATRCTACTTTTAAAATACAGTGCATTACACATATTCTTCCTTATCCAGAAATCTTTTCAGATTAATTCTGAATGTAGTCATTCACAGCACATACATGAGGATTTCAGTTCAGCTAAAGAATAATAATGATGTGATTAAAATGACTGTAAAATAATATAATTAAAGCTTTTAGGTGATCTCTAGAAGCTGCACTAAAGCCCTTTGAAAGCACTCAAGCCACAAATATGTTTCTGAAAAACATACTAAGAATATACTATTTTAATTTAATTTCTTGGCTATTAAAGAAAACAGCATAAACCTCCCAACTTCATTTGTGCTTAGTTTGCTTTCAAATGTAGTTTTCATCAGATATATGCAAAGCTGATACAAATATAATATAGAAATACCATAGAAATAAAAACTATTGCCAGCCGCCTGGTAATATTTTCCTGTGAGTGGATGGTTACAACAAAATGTGGTAGATTTTTTAAATGAAAAGAGTTAAATTTATCAGTATTGTTAGCTTAAATAGTGAAATAGTTACCAGACTGTAGAGAGCTGTTAAAGAAGTGGTAATGAGGCAGCTCCACGAGCAACTGACTGCCACAATAATTGTTATTTATTCTTAACAGGCTGAAATGATGTAGAAATAGAACTGAAACCACACCAATATAACAGCCCAGGGAAAGGCTGCCTTTAAGTGATTTTTTTTTTTTTTTTAGTTAGCATTATAAGCAGCTTCTGATACTTTAACTAAAGCACACTGTTGAATTCACACAGCCTATGAGTTTTACCCAACTGGACAGAATGCTCCTTCATGTTATTGATGTCAGGAGCCCCATAGGAAAAATTGGCATTTTTTTCACCTTTTTACATGGACTAGAGCTCAGGTCTTCTCAGCACAACCTGTTATGTACCGTTTACAATGTGCAAATCACAAGTGGGAATCTGTGAAACCCTTGCTGGTGTTTTTCTCAGCTTGGGCAGCATCTGATGCTCAGCCATGCCATTCAGTCCCTCTTGTGCAATTCTGTTTGCTCCAGGAACTCAGCATTTGGTGGCTGAGCAGCAGCCAATGTCCTGTGCACGGAATGTAGTACATCAGTGATCACGGGTGTGTTTTCTCTCTTACAACTGAATTTTAATAAAGGAAAATGGAGAAAATTCTTAGGTCATCAAGTACAGCCCCCAGGTATTACAGGCAGTCACTTTTTGTAAACTCTTATGTAAACTGATCAAGCTCCCTGAAATTCATAATATTTTTATGACCTTCAGAGATGGCAGCAGTACATTAATTTATTTCCCTTGTTTTAAACACTGCACAAACTCTTCCTATCTTTTGCTATTGTCAAAGATTTAGCTCCCCCCCTCCAACAAACACAACAGAAGTTATGACAAAAAAGTAACAAATGTACTAAAAAATAGCTGTTTCAAAGTTAACCAAATAAGTTTGTGCACTGAAAAAAAAATTAATACCATGCTATAATATTTCTGGTAAAATATGAAAAAAATTACACACTGCTAATCACAAACTCATATTCAAATACGAATTTTTGATAAGAACTATGCCATTCCAAGGTACAGTTACCACTACAATTAAGAATGGCTGACCAGTCAAAATTAATTAAAAGCATTTGTGAAGCTGAAGTATCTAAAAGGTTGCAAGATTTGCCAAAAATCCAGCTTAATTTGATTTTATCTAAWAAGTGGAATCATCCCCGCTGAAACCAGAAGTAAAAAGGATAAACAATACATTGCACAGCAGAGTGATTCAGCATCAGAAGAGCTTAATGAGACACTACTACAAGTTACATCTCGAAAATTCATCTCTCATGTAGAATTGAAATTTGATGGTCTTTTTTTTTGAGTTATTTTGTGAATTATTGATCTTTCAAGACAAATCTACAAATTTGTTTAAGACCTGGGAACAGGAGTAGCAAAAAAATATTTCTGAACAGTCTAGATAAGAACATAAAGAAAAAAAGGTGACTGAAACAAGACATATAACTTTTCTATGGGCAACAAAGAACTGATAATTATTGGCAGTAGCATGTCAGACCTTTCTTAAATACATAGAATAGAACATTTAGTTATATTTTCACATCACACTTTTGTGTTGTTTAGAAAGCTGTCTGAAGAAAAGCAAACACCTGCTGTACTTGTGTTTGCAGAACAACAGCTTTATTTGTGGTCTCATGAAATACCTCATAGCTTGCTGATGATGGAAAAATGCCTGAACTTCTCACTCAAAGGCAAGCTGAAAAATCAGGACTTTGGACCAGGAGATGTGTAATGAAATGGTGAGGTTCAAATTATTACTTTAGCAAGCACATGCTCAGTTTTCAATAACCAGAATCTCCTAAGGCTTTTCTTAGCTGTAAGGTAATCATTTACATATTGTAGCCTTCTCCAAAGAGTCTGACCTGAGGAGTGAAAGGGTCCCAGACCGGGCACCTGACAGCAAGGGAAGGGCTGGTGCAGTGTAGGGAGCAACATCTGTGCTGTGTGTGCTTAGCAAAACCACCTTCAGAGGCAAATTCACAGGATCAAGCTCAATTTTTTTGGCAAAGATTGTGGTCCTATACTCGGGAGAGGAAGATATTTGACCTGGTGGCTGTTCCTGTCCATCTCTGGGCTTGGAAAAATCACAGCAGTAGCTGCAGCATCATTTTCTTTGTTTGCAGTTTTTTGTTGTACTGAATATCAGTGATTCAAGTGCCTGGGAAGTGATGGGATCATGAACTGTGGTAACATTTACAGACACCTTTACCTGGTGCCCTCAAACCATCCAAAAGCAATAGCCAGGAGTGCAAGAGAACGGGTAGAGCCATCTCATATGAGCTCCATTTCTGTCACTAATTTCAAGCACTCCAGACATGCTTAATAATCCAGCTATAATAGCCTTACTTCTATGATTCCAAAGCTGTGGAAGCCACTTAAACAAAAAAAAAAAGTGTGAAAGCTAGGGCCAACAGCCAAATTCAGGCCACTGTAGCTCTTGAAATACCAGCTTCAGCTTTTATTGAGAAACACAGATATCTCGCCCAGCAATCGGGCTGTATTTGTTTTGCAATCTGAGTGAGTCAGACACATAAATATTTAAGTTTTAATTCAATTGCCTCTCCTGCGGTCGATGAGTCACTACTACTCTGATATCTGAGGAGTCTCACTAGGGGAGGTCCTGGAAATATGTTATGACTCCCAAGTGGGTTCCAGCCGGAAAGTCTGTGAGCTGTACTTTTAAAATGTATAAACTTATTTTCCTTTCAAACACTCAAAATACATGTAATGAAGTAGAATGTGTTTGCTTCCTGGACAGCAAACAATCTTGCAGCCAGAAAAAATGTTTACTTTGTAAACACTGTTTTCTTTTCAGAAAACTGTTTCAGCAAGAGGTTCCATGATGAAAAACAGTTTAGGTCATAAAAGTCCTAAAAGAAATAGAAAGCATAACACTTTTCCTTCTCTCTAAACCCCTGAAATTAACTTAGAAGAACTTACAGTCACTCCAATGTGATAAAAATGTAGAACATAATTTCTACAAATGCATGATGCAAGATAATTTCAAAAAACCTTTGCTCAAATAGGGGACATTATGAATATGTCCATACACAAGCTRCAAAGGAAGACTAATTACAAACTAAAAAGCTGCATTCCATTGGCATACACTTTACAAATCAAGTGGGAAAGTCAACTGTGACTGTGAAATAAAAATAATTAATGGAAAGTTATAAGAGGTGCACTCCATTTTCCATACAGCACTGTAATATTCCTGTAACCTTCTTGAGCCATGTTACCACTACTTTGCATGGAATGGGCCATCTTTTACTCACTTCTGACAGTGCCTGTTTTGACTAATTCTGGATACAATTTGGGGTCTGTACCAAAGAAGCAGATAAACACCAAATTCAGTTTCTGCCCTGAATTCAGGAGAATTCATTTGTTTCATCCATTGGGGTATAGGTCAGACAAGAATAACAACGATGGAGCTCAACAACTTCAGTTTCTGCTCTGAATTCAGGAGAATCAATTTGTTTCATCCATGGGGGTACAAGTGAGACAAAAATAACCATGATGAAGCTCAACAAATTGACAGCAATGACAATGGTAAGACAGAAGTCAAATCTTCATGGCCTTCCTGGCCTTGTGAACCTTGCAGCCCTGGAGATCCCTGACCCAGGCTCTGAACCAAGCAGTTAYGTCTCAGATAAAAAGTAAACCTGCTGCAGATGTCCTGACATGGACCAAAACCCCCAGGCCTCCAGCTGCAGGTTATGGAGCCTGTGCAAATGGGCTCCCTGTGGTGTAGGTTTGACAAGTCCCAGTCCCCAGGAAAAGGTTCTTCACACACCTCGTGGGGACGAGGCCCAAAGTGGTGTCACTGTGCTGCACATCTGCTAGCGTGGAAATATTAGGTGTGAGCACAGGATTATTAAATCTTCCCCCACTAATAACCATCTGTTGTTACACCCACTAACCAAACTCTGTATTTGTGCATGAAATTCACGGTCATGGACATCCTGTACGTACTTTGCCCCTAAAACAGGGACAAAGCCCTTTGGTTTGCATTTCACTAGCATTTAGAAGCTAGAATTGGTGTTTACACAAAGTCCAGGCTGTCACAGGTCACTTGGTAGGTTTTGTGGCAGTTCAGATGTTTGTCACAATCTAATGCCACATATTTATGGAAGCACTGTTTTCACTGCTCAGTAGGGATAACCCAGGAAACACCCAAACCTCCCCTGTTTTTACAGAATGCAAAAGCCCATCTCACTATACATGGAGCAAGCCTTGCACATTCTTCTTCATTTTTCTTTTCCTCCTGCCAACCTGTATTAATGAGGTGGTAGATATAGGAAGGAAATTACATACTGCCTACACATGTTATTTCAGAATAAGGATTCCAAGAAGAACTTGGAATAAAATGTCCTCCACATGCTTCAGTTTAAACCCATCTCTCTTCTCTAATGGTTATTAGATTGCCTTCTCTTTTACACTTTGCAATAAGCATATCAATTTTCTGGATGCTACAGTAATTTTATATCATGTTTTATTCCTAACCATTGCATCCACCTTCCATCAATTGCATTTCTCTGAGGTACTGACAGGCAGCAGCCACTTTCCTGAACACAAGGAGAGAGAAATACATGCCATGGGCAATTTCATGGACATGGAACGACATCATGCCACTGGTGCCTGAAATTTAGCGGTTAACTGTGGGTGCTGCAAGGCTGCTTTTTATCACAGGTGTCAAATTTACAAGAATTTTACCACAGAATCCCTTTAATGTTGGCTACAGTTTTCAGCTCTGGAAAGTATCAGAGGGATGCAGGGCAATGTATCCCTCCCCATGTACAGGGATATGTCTTTCAAAGCTGGAGCTATTATGGATGATGGGCTGTAGTTCACCAACAATCAAGATGTCACAGAACTACAAAGAATTTCTTTCCCTGCGTGTCACATAAGTAAGATAAAATTGAATTTTAAACTAAATAATTAGTTTATTTTTTTTTCTTTCACTAATTTAGTGTTCAGATCTTGATGGCAACTTCTAACCCCACAGGCTAAAGAAATTAAGTGACATAATTTCATCATTTGGAATCACAATCTTGTCCTCCATGTTCATACAAGAAAACACTAAACATTTGAGTTCAGATAATCACAACTATGCTACATTTGTATCTAAAAATGTACTTTTAATCATTAGAAATACAGGTCTAGAGTGTTATCATGCATAAATTAACCCTTTCCCAACAATAACTGCAGACACTGTCCAATTTAAAGTAACTAGTTTATTAACTAAATATYTAAATTAAAATAGTAGGAAAAAGTATTTGAGTATGACTTATTACCACTGCAGCAAGAGTAGGGATTTTACATGCATTAATTTGGCAAGATTTGACATACAGTAGTTGTATTTTCCCAAAGGGAGAGCTAAAATCTGGCCAGATCTGTCATGGTTTTGTAAGTGTGCCAGATACGACACAGAAGAGATGTGATTAATTATCTGAAGAATTATACGTGTGTGTATTTCCATGAAACAGCCACAATCCCCCTTACACAAATTCTACCAACAGCCATCTTGCTGGGCAATCAGAGAAATCTTACAAGAAGCAGAAAATTTCTACCATGTACTACAACCTGAAAAAGTTCTACCATACACTAAAAAAACTGAAAAACACCGAAACCCAAATCAAAAAGGACTTCAAACAAACAACCCCCCCCCAAATTTACCTGCATTTATTTCTCATTAGAGAGTAAATTTTTAATTGCTTTCTAATTCAGTTTCTCCTTATTTTCCAATATAAAACTATGCATAAGAAACAGCTTGAGTATTAGAAATGCAAGCAAAAATGTGCGTTTCAACAGTTTATTAAGAAGGAAACATTTTAATTGGAAACTCCTCTAAGTGCTGTTTTTTAAAATCTCTCCTTTCTTTACCAACTACAATAATCGAAAATACTTTTGTTTCCCTATTTTTTGTTTTATCTAGGAAAGGAATACCACAGCCTTCCAAACAGAGCTACATGAATAATTGACAAAAAAAAGTCATAATGATTACAACAGAAATAAGTTTAAAGATTGTATTTTAGCAGATTTGACACCTAAAGACTATGTGTGTGTGTTTAGACAAACATATACACACGCTATGTTGTTAGATATTTTCCAATTAAGCTTGAGTTACAGGAAAACAGTATTTTAGACATGTTATTGTACAGCCTCAGTGTTACTGTGACTATAAAGGAATTCCAGAATTCCTTAGGCACAGTTCTGATTTTTGTGCCTTGGGGAAGACATAAAACAATTGTTTTATGGTCAATCAGTGAAGTCTTTAGAAGGCCCTGCTGGGGAAACTGCTACTGCCATCTGTAGTGAAACTGTATAGGCATAACTAAAATGGAGCACAAGATATTCTTCCTTTATAAAYTCAGACCTGCTGAAGTAATTCCTGTGAACAGCCACCTGCTCCTACAAGCCATTTGTTCCATTTGTAAAATGGATGTTAGTTCTGTTTTAACTTCTAAATGAGAAATTCATGACCATTCACGCAGCGTTTCATTGTGAAAATCATGAATGARTGTTGCTACACTTCAAAATAACAACACATCATTCACTTGTCTTCCACCTTAGATGGTGCCACAGAAACATTCAAACTGCAAGACATGAGAATGCAAGACAAAAGGACATTAGAAAGATTTTGTTGATATGTTTTGACCTGCACACTCTATAGTAGCCCATATCCAACCTCCCTGGCCATCATATGGCCTTTGAAGCCATAGGAACATCCAGCAGCCACAACAGACAGGAACGTTTATCCTTAGCTATTCCAGAAGGATCAACCACTCTAAAGTTTGGCATTTTCCCCCTGGGGAATGACATCATCAAACTGCCCTGAGATCCCAGCAGTTGTTTCCATAAGTGTGAGGCCACTTTGAACCCGCACTTCAGCTGTCTCCGTGCTGAGCTTCATCCCTACAGTTCCTCTCATAAAGTGCTGAAGTTGTGCTCCAAAGTGGAAGAGCAAAACACACTTGAAACAGGTAAATTGCATAGGTTACATTTAGTTTTGCTTCCTTCTGGATATGCAACAAATATCAAAGAACATCTAGGAATGTTAAGTGGGAATTTTCTGGCTAAGCACTACAGTCAGCATGTAGAGTAAATCTACATCAAGGTAGGGGATTTATGGAGGAGAAAGAAGCAGGATAAGGTGTAGTTCACATCTGCAATGGCAATCCCCATCTGCTATGGAGTTCTTCTGAGATGTGAAATTTAGCACTTTCAACCAGTCCCAAACGCATCACAGGACCCGGAATCATTGCTGGGCTGGAGAGTGCCAAGTCTTGGCACTCACTCTTTAGGCCAATGTGCCAATGGCACTTGAATGCCAGCATGCAAACAAAGATCATGACTTGTTTTGTCTCTAGCCAATGAAAGTGAAATTCCACATTAAGTGATAGCCAACCCAATAAACAGAGTCTTAACTGAAGGCCAACTGCAAATACAAAACCGTTCCCTCACCTCCCTTAGAGTCATTCAGACTCTAAGATACAAATATGTCCCTTTTTGTCCAGTTTCTGCACATTTACACTCCTCTAATGCCTAGAATTAACACTGTAATATCACTGTTCAACTTGCAGTACATTCCCAGGAGCTGATCCCAAACAAAAGACTAGAGATCTCTTCTGAGGGATGAAGGATGCCCAGGTATTTTGTACTCATATGACATTGCTTTCTAAGTGGTGTAACTAAAAAAGATGGAAGGTGAAAATCTATTTCACAACTTTTTCTACCAAAACACACTTACTAAATCATAGGTATKAATTCAATAGCACATTTTTGAGAATGTGATCTGATGCAACAGATGGATTTGATGGTAGAAATATGTTATATGTGTTTGGTGTGCATGATGTGAAGTGTTCCATTGGCTGTGTCCTCCCTGTAACCCAAACAGGAAAAGACCATTTAAAATCCTTTTTCCACTTTTGTTATACTTACTGTATACTCTCAACAAGGATGTGTACACTTAGTCCTAGCAGATTACCAAGTCACATTCATCAGATTATTTTTAAAGTAGTAACAATGTCACTTCTTTTTTTTTTTAATTCAATAGTACATAGTTTATATCTCCAGAATTAAATTTTAAACCCTGAAATATTGTTCTTATTTCAGTGTCTAGATGTCTGGAATTATTTCTAGGCACTGGTTTGAATACTTGAAAAAGCAACAGAGGTGAATTAGCAGACCATATTTAGCCAACAAGTAACAACTTCTATAAAGATCTTTCTATATTGAGACTACTTACAGTGAACAGCCTTATCAGTTCTGCAAAAGACATAAAATCATGCCCTTTGGGGGTGTGGATCATTTGTACTCGTAAAAAACATCACAGGTACTTTCATGTATGGTAGCACAACTGGGAAATTTGGTACTCCTTCTGCCTTGGGAAGAGCTGGCAGGCAGCACTCCACTGGAGCTGAGTAGCTGCAGATGCCAAGACTGAAGCAGGTTTCTAAAATCCCCCTTCTCCCTCTCTTTTTAATAAATACCTCTGGTTTTATCTGTTCAAACACACTGCAATTGGAGAAAACTTGCATGTAGAAAGGATGAGCAACCACAGAGGAAAAACTCTAAGGCCATCTTGTCCTCAAAATAAAAGAGTAAAACTGCCAGGACTGGAGCCTTAAACTGATGGAATTCAGAATTAAGACACACACTTCCTCTCTGACCTTGAAAAAAATCAATTTTCTACTGAATCAGGTCTTCAAGTGGGAGTATTGACACATTCTCCTTCATTATCGATAAAGCCTGAAAGTCTGTGAGATACCCTGGGAACAGAAACTGTTAAAGTACATTAGCATCAGTGTGACTTCTCTGAAATGAATGACTTCAAATGGATCCCCACTTTACTCAGTGGAGCTATACTTTTAAATAAATAAGTACCTACATKCATCTCTTTATAAAAAATGTTTTCTTTAGGTTTATGTTTTTGAAACTCTCTCTGAAGTTTATTGTTGCAAGTGAAAGTATGAAGTGTCTCCTGTATTTTTTTCCTCTCTACCCTTACCTTCTGAGAGGTCACATTAACTGTCACTTACATGCACAGTTCTAGTTATGTTTTGTTTATGGCTTTTCAGCAGCTCTGTAATCCTAGAGGATGAAAATATTTTCCATTTGCCACAGTGACACGTGCTGTGGAGAAGAAATACGAACAGCTGCCGACTTCCCTAACGGTGGGATCAGATAACACTCTCCAGGATTTCAGGTTATCTTTTTTCCTTAAAGGAAAAATCAGGCTGTCTGGCTCATCTGTGACTGCTTTAGGACTATCATCCTCTGGATCAGGAGCTCACTGGTACAGACTCAACCTATTTTAACCATCTTCTCCTGAGCAAAACTTGCTGGCTTTAAATTAACCATATGTGCTCTGTGTGAGTACTCAAGACTTCCGTCCTTTGCAATTAAACAAACGCTTCAGAAGTAAAGGCAGCCTGCAGGTCAATGAAACTGAGGTGGTGAGTTACCATTCCCTTACTGGAGAGCTTTCAGTATTTGTCAGTGATATATTAGGTTCATAAAAAATAAAATTTCATTATTTAGGATGTTTACTTTAGCTTGGCTCCGAGAGGCATTTGTGACCTTCCAGAAGTACTTCATTGGAGGTCATTATTTAGACTAAATTCCAGATACAGAAAACAAAGAGCTCTATTCAGAACAACTAAGACAGCAATGTATTCACAAGAGAAATAAGCAAGAATTTAAAAATGTAGACTAAATAAAGGTCCGAATCTAGGAAAGCAGCCCTGTAAAGCTAACCCCTTAAACATATAATAATTTTCATTCTAGCCAGCAGTTTATTCCACACAACTTTAAAAACACTTTAAAGTAATGTCTTCAGTTGAAGACCAGAATTCCTCTCAGGTTCCTTGATTACACATAGGAAATACTTTTTTCGAAAACAAAAATCCCCACTACAATATCAGTCTCCACTGCAGCTATCAAGAACATCTTATTCATGGCTCAGGCTTCCAGTTATTCTTACCCAATGGCTAGAAGCRCACGGGTCAGAAAGGGATGCAGCTTGCAGACAGGCAACTGGAATTAATTGAATCAACAATAAATGAGTGAACCAAAAGAGGGAAGTTTGTATTCCCAGGACATGCTGTAGCAGGATAGTCTGTAAAACCTTGAGATCTGAATGAGCAGATCAGTTTTTAATGAATAATTCATCTTCCTATCTTTTCAGCAATCAGATCTACTGAAAATATCGAGTAAAAAGAACAAGCATTACTGGGGCAAGGACACTGTTCTGTTTTGTCATGAAAGATACATCAGTCTTTCCTGAGGAATACATAATCACCACTTACCTCAGGTGATCTCACAAATATTAATGTGTTTCAAGGTACCTGCAAACAGTCTCCAGACTAGCAAGACAGGTAGAACACAAAAATTGAGAGAAGAATTTCTAAAGGCCAGAAAGTGTACAAAGACAATGAACTTTTGACTCACTTCCCTTTCCTTTATGCAAGCTGTGAAGAGTGGGTCAGTGCTGGAGAGGCCCTGGAGACCTATCTGTCAGTGAAGATCAAGTCTAAGAAAAGTTTGGTATGGGATCTTTTCTGGGAGTCACCTCAAGTAAATACTCACTGGCCATCATTAGCTTCCTCTTGTATGAAATGGGAATCCCTGTTAGGGCTGTGTAGTCTTATACAAACTGATTTGGTTGTGAAAAAAAAAGAATCTGTAAATTCCACATTTCTTCTTGAAGACATAAAAGAATAACAAAAGTTCTCACTGAGAACCAAGCTAGCTTTGGATTAAACAAATTTTGTCATTAAAATATTACCCTGAAAGACCTTGAACAGATATCATTTTTAGTAAACACCAGTGATGTTCAAATGGAATATTTTAGCTTCTTCTGAACTTGTTTCCTTTTCCATTCCATCCAATCATGTATGCCTTTATAATGTGAAGGTTTTGTATAGAGATGGTTATTAAATGGTTGTTATACATCCTGCACCAAAGGGCTTACAAAGCCTTGGAGATATTTGTGGTATTGTGCTAATAATTGGTGAGACATGATAGCAGGAAAAAAAAGACTTTCTAAAGAACATCCTTATGGTAATAATTGGTGAGACATGATAGCAGGAACAAAAGACTTTCTAAAGAACATCTTTGGAAATCCAACCCTCTTCCTGTCCTTGTTGAATGCAGGGGTTGAAAAGCATCACAAAGAGAGAGGAAATAGTTTTCACTTTTACAGACAGGGTAAAATGAAACCTATGTAATCCTTATGGGACACACATTTCTGCATCTATATTTATTATTTTTAAGCCTTCATACTATATAAAGACCAGTGATTTAAGAGTGTGACCTAGTTCTTCCTCCTTCCAGATTAAAGAACAAAGTTGATTTCATTTCAATGAGATTAATTTTGTTTAAAATCACTGAATTTTTTTTTTCTGTCACAGCAGGTTTAAAGGGAAGAAATTCTTCTATTCTCCTATAAGTTATACTAATATATTTCACTATATTATTTGTAGTCATTAAAGTAGATCTCCTGATCCTGCTGGATTTTTGTGTATGATCAGCATTTTACACTGGAGTGATGTTGATCCTGTAAAGAAGGAAAAATCTCATTTTCCTGAAGGAATGCTAACAGAAAATTGAAAAACCTCTTTTTCTTGCTTTGAAGGGAAAGAGGAAAAGTCTTTGCAACAGCTGCATGGAGCCAAGAATGTACTTTTCCCTGTATGTTCTTCACCTAATACAGAGTTGTTTTGTTGTTAACAAGTCCCTTTGCCATTGTTTTGGAGACTCAATGGTTCACATTTACTGACTGGCTTCCTTGCAGCAGAGGAAACCCTGACTTCACTTACAAGTATTTTCAAAGCTGGAAATCCTCGTTCCATGCAATTATCACAGTAAACACATATATAAATATTAAAGAAAAAATCTCAAAGTTAATCAGGGAAAAAAAAGCACTTACAGTCATTAATAACATATATGCTTGCAGTGCAATATACTGGAGTACAAGTAATAAGGAACTTGATACATTTGAAACAGAATATTTATATATTAAAATTTCATTTGAAGCTTTCTGAGATACCATTAACTTTGGGATTGCTTTTGCATTGTCTGGGCATTTTCTGAAAGTTTAAGATTCACCATTCTTAAAGTGAAGGAATCTTTTCCTACCTTCTCAAACAAATAAAAATTCAAACCAAACCTTAGCAATTACACTGTTCTGATGTATGAAAACATCAAATCCGAAAGGAAAATTTCATCAATGAAATAGAGTCCTACGCATACAGGAACATGAGAAGCTGAAAAGCACAGAACTCATTTAAGCACAGTTTCACTCTACACCTAAGGCATATCACAAGTGCCTTAAAAACCTTTAATCCTAGCYGCAGTTATCCCTCTGCCCTGTGGAGGACGAATTATCAAAGCACATGACATTAGCCATGTTTTACTCTCTTTTTCAAGGAGCCACTAAGATTTCAATTTGCTGGTGCATAGAACTACTGAATGCAGATCCCAACTTCCAAATGCAGATCCCAATTTCCAGACCTCACTGTATCTATTGTACAAGCTAACAGGATTAGCCAGCATTAGCCCAGCATCCACAGGAAGTGTGATGCACAGTAAGACCTGAGGAATTCTCTAGGGAGGCAAAAGGTCCAAGTTGAGGCATGCATGATTTCAAAGCAAATCTTAGCACAAATTAACTGCCTGACCTGCAAGATGAACAAGCATATCATTTAATTAATTGCCCACCTTTTTTGGAGCCACACYGTTCTTTTTTTTGAATAAGTGTAAGTTAATATACTGCTACCAGTTTTTATGGAGACAATCAAAGAAATCACACATTAAATTGCCTGGTGATGAATTAGGACTGCATTTCAAATTGCCTTCAGTCACTCTCATCAACTCTGCTGATGTGAGATAAATATTTATGTAACTTAATATTGCTGCAAAAATGAAGCAACTCTTACAACACAGAAGTACTTCTGGTTCTTATGGGGGTTCCTTTTTTTTGTCTCCTTGAAAATAAGGGTAGAAAAAAAATCTGAGAAGGAAAAAAATTTAAAACCATTGATCAGGCAAGGTGTGAAATACTCAATTCTGTTCTATAAATAGTTTCTGTCACTTTTGGACTCTGACAAATATAATCTAGGCTGACATCTGTACAGTCTAAAGCCTGCAAGTCAGAACAAGAAACAAGACTTTTTCTCCCTACATAAGTAAATTCAAGGAGTTTTCTCTTGTTTTTTTTTTTTCTATAGATACACACACGTTTCTAATAATTTATTTAACTGGTATCTGCTTAGAAGCAGAAATATGCTTTCTTTGGGTTAGTGGCACACAATACATTTGACAATCTATTCTTTAACTTACTGTATGCACAAGGAAGGACTTTGATAATTTTAGACAGCAGCTTCTAAAATGATGGCCAAGGAACATAAGAAAAAACTTATGGAAAATGACAATTTCTTGTCCAATTTCTTGCTCCTTCATGCAGTAAGTTTACAGACAGAAGACCTCCTTTACTGAGCTCCTACAATTTTTCTTTTGACAAAATAGGTAGATGTTTTGTTAGCCTACTGGACAATTTTAGAGGACTTGGTGGCTTTTTCCACAAATCTGCCCAGGTGAGATTCCACCTGGAGTACTGTGTCCAGCTTCAGTTCTCATAGCAAGACAGACACAGGCCTGTTGGGGCAGGTCCAGAGGGGGCAGCATAAATGATCAGAGGGATGAAGCACCTCTCCTGTGATGAAAGGTTGAGACCATTTGGGCTCTTCACCCTGGAGAACAGAGGGCTACAAGGAGACCTTACAGTGTCCCTCCATCTTACAGACATTTCCTTGTCCTGTCACTGCATGCCCTTGTGGAAAGTCCTTCTCCAGCCTTCTTCTAAGCCCCTTTTACTGGAAGGCTGCAATAAAATCTCCCCAGATCTTTTTCTTCAGGCTGAACAACCCTTACTCTTTCAGTCTGTCTTCATGGGAGAGGTGCTCCCACTCTGTGATTAATTTGGTGCCTCCTCTGGCTTGGCTCCAGCAGGTCCCTGTCCCTGCTGTGCTGGGAGCCCAGAGCTGGATGCAGCCCTGCAGGTGGGGTCTCAGCAGAGGGGGCAGAGGGGCAGAATCCCCTCACTGCCCTGCTGCCCACGGGGCTCTGGATGAGCCCAGCACATGGATGTTATGGATGAGCCCTTTGGGCTGCAAATGCACATCATCAAGTCACGTTGAGCTTTTCATTCACAAATGAGTGAATGAAAGTCCTTCTGCCCCCAAAAAACAGGTACAGACTTTTCAGTAAGGACTGTAGTGTCAGAATGAGTCAGATGGCAATGGTTTTAACCTAAAAGAGGGACAGTTCAGAATAGATACAAGCAATTAACTTTTCACAAGGAGAGTGGTGAAACACTGGAACAGATAATTATCCCAACCCTAGAAATATTCAAGGTCAGTTTGGATGGGAGTTTCAGCAACCTGGTTTACCTAAAGACGGCCTTCCTCATTGAAGGGAGAGGCTCAGTTTTATGACCTTTGAAGATCCCTTCCAACACAAACATTCTAGGATAATATGACTTCAGAAAAATCGTCCTAAAAGTCTGCTTTACTCACAATGCTTGGAAGAGCTAGGAAAATGGTTCTGTGTTATTAAGAAGATAAAGTTTTTAGTAATCTAAATTCTGCCTTGGAATCTCTATAGCTATGTCAGAAGTTCTAGGCAGCCCTGTAGTACACACATTAACACTTTGTCAGATTCTTATTCATTGCCTGTAGTATTTCAGTCAAATTAATTTAAAAAAGTGATTAGAGTCACCAACAGCTGCTTTTTAATTTCCAGCATTTCTTTTAATTATTTTTGGACTATACTGTCTTATTGTGGTTCTCTCTCCCCATCCCCAATCAATAAACACATAATGTTCCTAGTTGATACCACCTATATGAAGCTCATTATAAATATAAAATTAATGAAACAGTATTTAAACAACTATTTTTACTAATGTACTAACATGACCAAATTCAGCAAAGAAAAAACACGTCTGCTTGATATTCACTTCCCTTCATCTCCTAAAAGACAAAGCAGAGACCCATCTGTATTTTTTTTCATTTAGTCATTTAGAGGAAGCAACACATTTTTTCTGATTTTTTGGTTTTGTTTGGGTTTTTTTTTCATAACCATATCTTTTTATTATTTAGATGGTAAGTTACAAAATAGTTTTTTCTTTTCTTTTTAGAAATAAATGTATTTATAGAATTGTAGAAAAAACAGAGCATACCCAAGAAGCCTCTAGCAATAAGGTATTTTTTTAACACTAACTTTTAGTTTAAATAATTTCTCTTTTATCAAGCAGCATCAATCTGTTGTAAAACCTGTTGCTTTTAAGAGCTAGGGAAAGCATAACAAATTTTCAGGATGGCTTAAKAGTTTACTAAGGAATGTGTGAAGATAGTGAAAATATCACTGACTTTAACAAAAATATAGTGGAAACTGGGCAGGGAGATAAGCTGCAGGGATGGAGGGGAGTGTATATGTCTTTAGAGACTGAAGAAGTCAGCCTTTGGTACCTCTTTTGGTCTCAGAACTAYTCTTCCTGACAGCAAGAGATTTGCTATTAAAAGCAATTCACTCTTCTCAGCACTTACCATTTACAAAGCATTAAAGATTTTCTGTGACCTTATCAAGTCTCAACTCGCTCAAATTCACCTCTGCTCTAAAAAGTACCAACAAGAGTTTTCTCTTTAATTCCCTAATATAATTAAGTTAAGCTTGAAGCAACTCTTCTCTTCTGTGATTAGCTTAAAGTTTTCTGTTTCTGACCTTGGTGCCTGAGAGCCAAGGAATCTGTAGTTCCCAACTGTGTCACCTAGTCTAAAAAAGAATTAAAGAATCCCCAACAAGCCTTTTCCCTGAAGCCAAAACTCTCACCCAATTCAAACTGATTTATAAATGTACATTATTTCTTAACGTGAAGCCCTTAACACATTCTGATGCTTTGAAACTAGTAGATTGATGATCTGAGGAACAGATACTCCACTTTTAAATTATCATGGAAACTCAGAGACATCAAGATCCCAGTGAAATATGCCAGGAACACCTTAACAACACCAGGCAACAAGTGGCAGGAAGGTTCCTGTGTAATAAAGCAGTTTTCTACACAAATACATTTGAAAGAAGTAAAAGAAGGAACACCTCCAAAAACAAAGCCTTTTTTCTCTGAGGTACAATTTTTTCCTCCTCCAACCCTCTTTATTCACATATCCTTAACCACAAGACCTACTGATGTCAGAGCAGATCAGAAATTAGCAGCCTGCACTGCCACTCCTTTTAGCTTACAAGCCTAAAGGAGTCACAAGACAGACACAAAGAAAGTGTAAGACAGAAAAGCAGCCCTGGGCTGCCTCCTGCTCTCTGATCTTTGGTGCCTTGTGGCCGAGAATATTAATTAGTAGCACAGAGAAACCCACTAATGGCATGCAACCCATTCATACTCCCCTGTCAAATATTGGAAAGGCAGCCCATTGATTTGTACAGGTCATTGATCAACTGCTTTAGCAATGCAACATCACACAAAGAAGGACAAGCAGGAACTCTGACAAATGAGCCATGTATTCTGCCCAATTTGTAGAAAAGGAAGTAATAACTTTTTTTTATTTCCTAGCTAACCAATAGCTTCATCTTCCAGTGTTTGGACTTATTTTTACCAGCTACAAATGCCAACATAATATTCTGTTTAATATCAGATTGGTATATTTATTTCAACTAGGTGCAAATAAGACAAAAGATGATATTTACTACTTGGAAATCCTCTGGGCATATGAAATACCTTATGACTATTCCTTCAAGTTTTTTACCTGTCCTATGTTCAGTGACTAAAATTCCTGCTCCAGAATGCCCACAAAGCCCACCACTGTCCCCATTCCAAGAGTCACAAAACATAAACCATGAAATTCCACAGGGAAGCCCGTGGCAAACTTTGAACCAAGCAGAAACCTCTTTTATTCCTATTAAGGAAATAAAAGGAAGGAAAACATTTTAATTCGCTGCATGCATGCTAGATATCTTTTGATATAAACCCCAGCGTCCTAACACTGCTTTTAGAAAGGAAAATGATTGTTGCATTTTAATTAGTTAAGGTAAGGAAATTTCCTAAAGAGCACAAACTACCTGTTTGCTATGTGATGTTCATTGTGTCTTCCCAGAAATGGATGTTGACTTCCACACTTTCACCCTGCCAAAATTTAGCAGAAAGTAAAAATAATTTTTTTTCAGTCTTTTATGCATTTAAATTTTCAGTGGAACTATGGTCACTTTGTGCCCAGTGCAGATGCTCAGACACTGGGCTTCTTTTCAGTTGTACGAGATTTTGTATATGCCAGAAAATATGTGAGAACTAAGTGTGGAACTGGGAAAGAACCAAGTTTGCAGACCAAAATGGAAAGATGAGTTGGATTATTTCCAGTAGCGGTTCATTTTGCCTTTAAATAGATCCCAGCTGCTTGTGACATCACATCCCCACAAAAATGTCAGGTAAAATTCTGAAAATGTACAAAGGGACACACATCTTGTGAAACTGTGTGTAGCTCCCAGACAGAACGGGTCAAGTTTTTCACCTGAATTCAATCTGCAATGCCTGGGGAGAGCTAAATTCACAACAGTATTTACAGCAACCAGTAGCAAGAGCGGAGTTTCTTTTAAGGACGTAATTATGAAATCCTGAAGAAGTCCTCTTCATCCCCAGGCATAACCAAAACCTGACGGGATCTGGCCCTGACCAACATGCTCTGGCTGACCCTGCTCTCAGCAGGAGGATGGAGCAGGTATAATCTCCAAAGGTGCCTTCCTGCCCGGACTGCTCTATGACCGCCAGTGCCCCTTTAGGAAGCTGCGCAAGAGTTGGAAATCAACATCCCTCAGACACAGAATTTTAGGGGCTCCTATTACTTTCATTCTAAAAATAACCTTCTATCTGATAAAAAGTAAATGCTTTAAAAAAAATTCTCAATAATTATATTTCTATTATACTTCTATTATTTTTCATTATATTTCTTTTGTTTTCTGAGAGGTAAATGCACCACTTCATTTCCAGTAGTAACATTTTAACTTTATTTTGAATACTGCTTCAACTGCTATGTTAACTGATTAGGAATACAAAAACCCAAAGTTATTTTTATCCTAACAGATATCAAACAAACAAACCACAAAAAACTCACCTAGCCAAATGCATTTTTAAATAAGACTGAAAACTTTCTGGCTCTACATTCTTTCTCATAAAGGTGCAACGATTTACTACTTTCATGAAACTTTTTAGTACAACTTCAATCTCCAAAGAATGCTGTTTTATATTCAGTACTACTTCTGGCAGTCCTTTAAACTACTCTTTCTCTGACTTACACAGCTATCAGTCACTTTTTAAAAGTTCTCAATAAACTAAATCGACTGCCCTGAAAGAAATCCATCAATCATATTGACTAGCACTGAGAAAGGCCAACACCATGTTAATTGTGTGCAAAATTAACAGGAATTTGCAAGTGATTTTCTCAAGCAGAATCCCTCCTCTGCTTTGCATGTCTTGAATTACTAAGTATTCTTACCATAAGAAGTAGCTCAGGAAATCACTTAATATTATCAAAACACAGAAAAAAAAAACAGTGGGAGATGAAGAAATTTTTCTTTTAAAAGCTTTGACTGCATGAAATAATAGCTACCACGCTTCTCTGAGGCTTTAGGGCAGGGCTGCTTGTAGTGTCTCTGCACCTTCCAACATCCCAACAGCTGCTGCAGTCTCAGACATGAGGCTCACAGAAAACCCTGGCCAACTGAGTGTTCAAAATGCAAGTAGCAGTAGCATAACATACTCAAACAAAGATGAGGTGTTCAAATTTTCCGAGAAAACCCCCTGCCCCCACCGTTGCTATTGCTGTATTTCTAAATTCCAGAAATGCCCGCTTTGGTGATCACACGATTCGTTTTGTAGAAGTCTTAGTGTAATTCCTTATGAGCAGCATTAAAATTGTACACACAGCTGTATCCATTTTAGCCTGACAAGCCTTTGTTCTTAGTTTCAACCATCTACTTTTTCCACATTATAACTTGGGGGGATATTCTCATATTGATGAGTTCAATGTTTCTTCTGTAACTCTTAAGAAGATAATTATCCTCTGAGTAAGGTCTGACACCTTTCTTCCCTCCTCCCCTTTTTTTTTTTTTWAAAGAGTGGGTAGATGAAAGCATGCTTTTTGGATTTTATTTTGTATGTAAAATAATCATACTTCTTTCCCATTTGATCTATATAATCTTTATCTAGCATCAGTCACATAAGCTTAAAAAACAACAGGGGCAGATCACATGAAAGCATTCTAGAGGGGCAGATGTGGAGATTAACAGCTACGAGAAGGATACATTTTCACCAGCCTTCCAGACAGATCATAATGTCTTTTAAGACATATTTTTAATCCTGAAAGTAACAGACTGATGACCTGAAACATTCTCAAAGTGTAATATTTTGTATGACATCTACACACGTTGGGGGAGTTTAAATCCAAAAACATACAAAATCAAGTGTGAGTTTTGGGTGGTTTGGACTTTTGTTTGTTTTAAAAGCAGCCTGTCATCACTTCATGGTCTGTTAAGAGAGTCATTTTGCTTTCTAGTTCAAATTATATTTCTTCTGGGAGACTTTTCCCAACAACAAGGTGGGCCAGACTGTGGGTCACACTCTCTACACTGCATGTCTGTGTTGGCATTAAAAGGCTGTAAAACTCAGAGCCGTGGCAGGCAAGACAGCTCAGCTGACCTGAAAGGCTACTGTAAGTGACAGTTCACATACTCCTTCACTATCTCCTGATTATCCCTCTTTTACTMCCAGGCATGTGCTAGTGCCTCTCTCACACTGACTGTGGTACTGATCTGACTTCTCAGCAAGCTGGTATGGCTCATCCCTAGTTCCCTCAGCTGGCTATTACTTTTCTGCTCCCCTCTGAACTGCTTTGTTTTACCAAGGGGTCAACCAAGCATCAGCTTCATCAGCTACACCCTTGTTTTCCAGTTACATCCTCATTCACCTAATTTTGAAAAGCAAATGGAGTATATTGGTAAAGTGAGGCTCTCTGGAGAGCAGTGCTGGGTGCACTCACAGGCTCATAGAATGATTTGGGTTGAAAGAGAGCTTTAAAAGGCATCCAGTTCCAACCCCCTGCAGTGATCAGGGACATCTTCAGCTAGATCAGGTTGCTCAGCTGGAGTCCACCCTCGTCATGAGTCCCAGACAGAAGAATGAGTCTTACAGATTGCTCTCCCAAAAGGGGCTGCCAGGTGTGCTGGAGCCCTTCAGAGTCAGAGGAGATGGGTCATGGACAGAAAAACTATGTGCCAAGAGAAGATAACTGTGCTCTGAAAGCCCCTTTAAACTAACTTGCAGAAGARGAAAACTCATTTAAACAATTCAAGACTTTGAAACCGAGTCTGAACGTACCCCTCAATACGTAGAAATCAAGTCATGGTTAATCTTGCATTTTACTAGCTCAGTCTGTCTGAACCCAACAGTGAGAAGTTCTGCATCCACCTATAGCAAGAGGCACTGATGATATTACTAAAGATGCATCCAATTAATGAGTGCACCTAGAATTTATCAGAGGACAAGGAAAAGGAACATAATCCTTAATGGTGAAGCACAAGAAAAGTAGTGTAGTTGAAACAGTTACAACAGGTTGAAAGACCAAGCTGAAGACATGGTCTATTCAAGAATCCAGGTAAAATCAAGCACATTCAGGAGGTCTTAGATCTAGACATTATATTTTTTTATAAATCAATAAAAACTGAACCTYCTGAGAGGCAACTCTGCTACTCTCCCAGATAATTTGATGATTTTCCCTCTACAAAGTTACACCATTTACAAAGATCACTCTGGTACTGGCTCTCTTGGGGAGCAGAGTGGGAACAGCTGAACACACTGATAATATCAAAGTATTGATTTGTTGCTCTAAACAAACTCAGTAGCCATCAATACCTTTCACAAAGTGGTTTCATGGGCAGAAATTCTGCCTGGAAGATACTTTCAAACCTGTTTGCCATGCAACAGTAATGCTGAAAACTTCTCTGCTCCCATGCTGTCTGTCCTTGGTCAGGCTGGGACAGGTGTTGGCTTCATGAGAACACACTCAATAATAAACTCTGGCCCCCAGTAATGTTTTTGAGCACATCTTTTTTCTTCCTTTGCATAAATTTCCTTAGTAAGTTACTCAATCCTATGGAACACAGTGTTTCTAATGTGGCTGAACTGAACCAGATTTTTCTGACAGGAAAAAGCTGCTGGCTCAGTCCCTGCCCAAGCTACTACTACGCACAGCCCTTTTGAAAAGAAAAAATGTAACACTTTGGTTTTATTGCCACACCAATAACTACATGTGCCCTCTACACTAAGAGCTCAGAGAAGTAAAGTGAACCTTAATGAATGATTTCATTAAGTATCCTCTTCAACTTGTTGCATGTGTATTTTAACTGTAGCACTGACTGCATAAGACTGACAATTTCAGCAAGGCTGGAGTCTCCTTGAAAATACTGACACCTTCAGTGAAGTACTGGAAATTAAATAAATACAGAATACTACAGAGAGATTTTCTCTGCTTTAACCCATCTCTGCCTGCAGAGGAGCAAGCAGAGACTCAGAATAACAGACTACTGTTTTAAGATCACTAAAGGATAAAGACACGTTAAGAAAACAGGAGGAAGTCCAAAAGCTGAAATTACAAGAAAGATGAATGGATTAAGTACACTTTGTTAAGCTAAAAAGTCACAGCAGGACTCAAAATTTTCCTGATCAAATTGGCATTCTCTGCTTACAAATTAAGAAAAAAACCCACATTAAGCATTAATGCACTAAACATGTGAAGCTCTTCATGTGTGCAGTCTTGTTGCAGCCCCTGGAAGTGGACAACCCACTCTGCTGGGTCAGACTTGTTCCCCCTGTAGTATTTATCACTAAGTGCTGCCATTCTCTGGCACCCATGCTGAAGGGAAACCTCCTGCTAAAAACATGGGGATATGGCACATAAACTGCAGGAATCCAGTAATCCCAGAGGAACCTTTCCTGCAGCAAACAAGAAAGCTCAGTTTTGGGGAGCACAAATACAGGACTACTTAAATAAATGAGGCAACTTTTCCTACGACCTTTTCTGTGTATGAATTCAGTGAAAAATGCACTGGGTTACTTATTGAAGTTTTCCTCCTTTAGGATAACCCCCTCAGGCTCGCTTTTGCAATAGCAAGAAATTTGAGYTTGATGAAGGGCAGAGCTGGCTGCAGTCAAATGGAATCCACATGCTTGTGCAACATGAAAAGGCAGAATAATAGAAAGAAGTTACTACATGTCATGACTGTAGAGTTTCCAGCCCAACTTCCTCCCCATTTTCCTTACTGTCTGTCTCATTCTCATTCACATCACAACTCTCTAAAAAATAAATAAAACCAGCTGGGCTTCTTTCTGCAGCATTATATCCAGGAAAGGRTAGCTAAACCCAGTGTTCAAGTTACACAAATTTAGATCAGCTCAGGATGAGGTCCATAAAACTTCTGAAGTAACTCACCAGTATCATAAAAGCTCAAAACCACTGGCCAAGCCAAAAGGTCTTAAAACACTGGGAAGCAGCTGAAGCTGGCAAAATTATAAGCAATTGAAAACAGACATGGTAACAGAAAGTGTTAAGAAACTTTAGCTATAGACATTGCTGCCAACTCCAGCTATAAATCAGGCAAGTAAAATGGGAGGGAAACCTTCAACAGTCTGTTCAGAGCTTTTTAGAGTAAGAGTATGTCTGTTTATATACTTTTGCATGGTGCTAGAAAAATATGGTAATTCAAATGGAAATACTACATTTTGCTTTAGACTCAGGAAATTACAGATCTTCAGAATTTACAGTAAAGGACAAAATCACGGAACTAAAGGTTTCCTTTCAATTTTTCAGTGTTCTCTATGGTTGTGTTAAAGTTCCAAAGTTTAAAGCAAACTACATCTCCCATCCAGGTTTGTTCAAAATGTTAGCAAGGCATGCTCACCTTCATCTAGAATATCAACAATTTTCTTAATGAATTTCATTCAAATTATCAAGCCTACTCTTTCAATAATAGGTTGATATTTTGTACAGAACTAAGGAAGAGCTTTTAAATATCACGGGGATGCTCAAGTGAATGTGAGGTGAATGAGCAAGACTCCTCCTAATGTTGGTCTTTGTGGTTAACCTTCCTCAGATTTGGTCCAGAATTTTTTTTTCTTTCCATCTTAAACCTGAAAAAATAATACTGCTTGCCTCTTTCAGTGTTTTATATCTGAGATATAAAACTCACTCACAGAAATGCTGTCATTCCTCACCTTGCAGATGAGCAACAAAATTATTTACTGGAGTGACACCACTCCCTGCTCCATTCCCAAAGCGTCCTGCTCTTCACAGGATTGCCCTCATATTATTCCTACTGTTGCTGGCAGCTCACCCTACTCACAGATTTTTATGACTTTTGATAATGCCAATCCTAGATAACAACTGTGAATGACACTTCAGCAATGACAAGCTTTGATCCACAGCCACCACCCTTGAGCTTCTCCACCAAGCCAGAGGCAGGCAGAGAAAAGCTGTGATGAGGATGTCAAGGGAGAGTGGAAAGAAAGTGAAATAGGAGGGCAGAAGCCTTGTAGCTCACTTCTTAGTACTGGTGATTCAATGATTATGAATTCTATACCAACTTTGTTATATGAAAATAAGAGGTATTTCTAAAATTTAATTTACCCTCAGCCAGGACTTCTATAATTAAGGCCTTTATTAAAAATATAAAAATAAAGGGGCTGTATAAAAACATATGCAGTTGAGTTTTTATGAACTGCTTTACTTATTTTCATTAATGACTTAATAATAATAATAATATTTATTCTCCCCCAGATGGCTTGATAACAAAATGCATTATTAGTTTTAAATAACTCCAGATTATCCTAGAGGTTGTTTCTGTAAAAGCTAAAGTAAATCTGTCGCTGACCTTGACAGAATATTTAAGTCAACTAAGCTTTTTACTAATTTTTCAAATTCTTATCTTATTTCTCCTAAACTATATATTTTGTTTAATTGGATGGCTAAATACAAAGTAAAGCTCTGCAGCTAACCTGTTTATTTCAGCCAGCTACTTGAAAAGATTCTTGTATAACTTTTTAAAAATCCAGTATTTTTTGCTCAAAACTACTGGAAATACAAAACACTTGAGCAACTCTTTTTTACTGTAGTATGTGGCCAGGACAACAAATAAATAAATGATGGTTCAGTGCTTCTTGGACATGTTTGAGTTTCTATTGGATGTGATTCAGTGCATTTAAGAATACATTGATACACAGACACTAATTTCGGGTTTGCTCAACTAACACATTTACAGAAATTCTCTTACATGGAAAGTACTATTAAAAGGGACAGTTTCACTTTGATTTAATTAGGAATATATGATTTTTCTAGAGACCTGGAAAACCTAAAATTAGTCCCATTCACTTTGAAATAAATCAGATAAACTGTCGGTGGCACAGTATAGAACTCTTTAATCCAGAAGACTAAAAACTTARTACCTCTATTAGAACACCTGGGATTATCTAGAATAGATGTATTTAGTAATAAAGTGTGAAATTAAATTATAATAAGAACAACAGAAACGTTGSAATAAGTCCACACTATTTTATATCCAAACACTGTTTAAGAGTCAGTGTGGAATAAAACTTTCCATGCTTTGATTGACTCTAAAGGATGTGAAGTCAGGTATTTAGGAGTGAGATTATATAGAGTAAATGAGCTTTGAATGTGTTTTTTTTAGTTGGTTTTCCCTTTTCTTTTTTTCTGCCAGTGATACAAATTAAGTAGTTAAATGAGAAAAATAACAGTGCAATAACAGACTATTGTTTTCTTTAATTTCTACCTTGGCAATGCTTTTAACAAGCAGGAAAGGAGAGCCACTGGACCACTGGATTGTCTTTAAACAATCAACTTGATCAAGGTCAGCATGCTCAGTGCTTGCCAGGACTGGAAGGAATTCAGATACTGAATAACACTACTTTCCTTCCTAAATTATACTCCCCAGCCACAGTGGTGGGAAAACACAAGACAAGATATTACTAACAAGATTTAATAGATCATAGCTTGTTAATTTACCACCTATCACTGATTAGAAGGGCAGTGGGCTCTGACCCAGTAGTGACATATGTGTGTTTTAGATATCCATGCCTGCCTCCTGTATTTCCTTATACTTCCCAACTCCAGCTCTGTGTGACAGCCATTCTCTCCTGGTACATGAATCCAGGTACATGAATCCAGGCTCACACTTAGGAAAGGGTGGAAGGTAATGTAAAGGAGGAGTAAGAAAAAAAGGGTCTAAAAATTATGTTTTTTTTAAAATATATTAGTATGTTTTACTTTTCTTTCATAAACTAACCAGCTGCTTGTGCTTCTCTAGCATGTATTATCAAACATGCTTTTGACTTGGTTAAAACCTTCTGTGCTAGAAAGATTAAACTAATAGAATCCCATCATAGTTATTATTTACAGAGCACATGGGAACAGCTTAGCAAAAGTTCAGGTTGAACAAAGCTCAAAAGATGACTATTTTTGGCACTTGTCTTGTTTGCAGAGGAAACAATATCTAAGRAAGTGAAGTTAATGAAAGGAGTCTGTTTAATCAGCATAAAATAAACAGCTAAAAGCAGGTTGCACAGGGAGAAGCAATAAAAGAACAAGTGACTCGCTATGGTATTGTTTACTTTCCAAGATCGGCTCACAACAGAAAGTTTTCAACAACTGTACTTAAATGCCTCGGTTTCAACACTGAATTCCATAAGAAAGAGAAAGAAAAGCTTTCAGTCCTTTTTACTATGGTGCTCACAAGCCACCCTGGATCTTCCATAAGCCTCGTGACCTGCTCGTCTAGTGAAAGGAAAAAGCACAAAATCGATAAAAAAGAGCAAAATTTGCACACCAGATGCAAGGAAAAACACTAATGGAGCATAAAGACTGAATTTTAACTGAAAAGTGGTGTTCTCTGAAGAAATAAGCTCCTCTTAACACTATGTATGTAGATTAAGAGTACACATTGAATTTGGAAATGTGCTGGAAATCTTTATATGATTGAATCTATTTATCTCAGTGAGAGTTACAAAATGAAACCTTAGATTCTCTTCCAATCATAAACAGTTATGGTGCTATTTTGATCTTAAGCTGCTACTACAACCAGACACAAAAAATGCATATAGCTGTCCTTGAAATAATGAATACAAAACCCCAAACGAAAACAACAAACAGCAGCAGAGCCAAACTCCTTTTCCCTTTCAGCAGCCTTTCTTTTTAGAAGAGATAAAAATTATCTGAAATTTTATTAAACCACCAGAAGTAGAGGACTGCAAAATTTTGGTTTTAATCTGAACTGTCTTTTGCAGATTCCTTTATTAAGATACCACGGCTTCAAATGCAACTCCTCTAAGGAAATTAAATTGAATTATATTTCCATCCTTAAAAGAAGTCTGCACCATAAAAAACCCCACATTTTAAATCTGCTGAGCTCTCTCTGGGGCCACCACAGGCAGGAGTCAGCAGAGTCAGCTGAAGTATCCAACTGAGCTGTAACAATGTGGTACACATGAGTTTTTTCTCTTACTGCTATAATCACATAACAATCTCAAAAACCTCTGGTTCTGTGATCTGTAACAACAGTTTCATACTACAAATATGTGTCTAGAGTGTGTTTCGTCATACTAGAAGATGCACTTCTGCAGAATATTTTGTCTTTCAACCATAGTTTAAGCTTTTAAGTACAGTGGAAGYAGTTTCACTGGCAATTTGTCAGTCAAAAAATGTAGGTAAGAGGTTTTTTTCCTTAAAAACTGACTGGAAAGGTTTTTAGAAAAAAGTAAGGCCAAGGATGAAGACCACTCTGATCTTGAAGAGAGATGAATAAAAGGAGTCACATGTCACACACCACCACAATGAAAAACAGTACAGGTAAAACCTCTGAGCTTTTCAGCACATTGTATCTCACACAACGAGGAACAAGAGAAAAAAGTGGGAAGCTAAGAGCAGTTGAAAGAGACCAAGAAAATCCCTGCCCAAACTGAGAATTCACTTAGGAGACTTGGAGATAAAGTTTTCTCCTTTTCCTGTTAGTTTTTTAAGACAATCACAACCATTGCTAATGGCCTGTGATGCTGCAGATGATTTTTTTCCTGAGGCCCACCTTGAAATTGTTTAGGCTTTCATTATTTAGGCAAAGTTTGTTATGCTAGATATAGCTGCAGAATAAAGCTTTTTATTCATAATAACCTTGAAGAGTGTCAGTGTGATTCTATACCCTGGAGTCTAAGGTTTCTCAATTTTGTTCTCAGTTCCTTTCCTTAATAAAAAGCAAACAACCAAACAAGAAAAACAACAAAAAAATCTCTACAATTTTTACATCAAATCACTCATAACATTTAAATGAATCACTGAATACCGATGACATTCTGGGCTCTAAAAGAGAATTGGAATACGACAAAGGAAACTTCTGTCAGCTTAAATGTCTCAAAAATTTTAAGCTGAATACTGAATATGTCTAGAAGAATTTATTAACTAAAAATAAAACAAAAGTTTTTGAAATAGAGAAATATTCTATTCATAAAGAGTCTAGGATATAATCTATGATTAGCCTGAAGGTAGAAAAATGGTAAATATCCAACATCCACTGGCACAACACAGAAGAAATGAGAAAATTGCAATGTTAAAAGAACTGCTGCTTCAAAGCACATACATTCTCCAGTGAGGCAAGGGAGGGCAATATGTGGTGACTTTTCCCTTGTAACTAAACACAAGAGGAGTAAAAGTGACTGTAATTGTAGTGCTCTGTACTGACTGAACAGCTGCACACCCAGAGATCCTGGACTGGGGCTCGTACAGGAACTCAGCAGCTCATGGAGCAGTTGCTGTGATTGCAACATCTGAATTTAAAGTACAGCTTGAAATAAAACTGTGTCACAGACAAACCATGTTCAGTGCTCTTTGGTTCAAAATAACCACAATATCTGTTATGCCATAAGGTATTAGTGCTGTGGTAGCATATTGATCCAGTTCCACTATGTCTTTGGTTTTTTTCCTTCAGGAGATGGGTCACTAATTTCCATCTGGGATCTTTGATTTTGAGGTATTTTTATGTGCTGAGTTATTACTGAGTTGTTCCTGAGAGAGGGAGGGAGGAAGCAAAGGAAGGAAGCAAAGGAA
>JACDOX010000075.1:2837331-2855104 GCA_014549065.1 Cardinalis cardinalis
AGGACCGAAGGAAAGGACCGAAGGAAAGGACCGAAGGAAAGGACCGAAGGAAAGGACCGAAGGAAAGGACCGAAGGAAAGGACCGAAGGAAAGGAAGTGGTGGAAGGAATTTTGTTTAAAGCACAATTTTTAGGAAAAGAACTCATTGAAAAAAATTTTCCATGAGTAAATATATCTTAATTTTAAAGTTATAGTTTTAGAAATTAAGGTTTTCACCGTTTTGTATGCATTTTACCCTTTTTTACAGCTAAAAATATGTTAACTTTATTTTTGATCATGCTGGGCATGTTTACGTTTTAAATGTATATACATATATATCTATCTATCAACATAGATATACATATCTATCAACATAGAGTTCTGCCAACTTGTTTTCAGAGGAAGAGACACTTGGGAGAAAAAGAAGGGAATATTTTACTCAGTAGCAGCTGTCCACAATTATTTCAAAAATGTACTAAAATAGAAACAAAAAAGAGGATATTTTGTGACAAAAAGAGGATTATGACATGATAGAAATAGCAGTGATAATAGTATAATTTTATCCTATGGCAACATATGAATAAATAGAAAAAAATTGACATATATAGAGTGAAATGATATTTCAGAAATCTAGAAAAATTGCATTTTTTTCAGTCTTTTCTATAATTTCCTTTTTATGAAAAATAAAAGCATCTTTAATTCTGAAGGGAAATTAAAATAGTGACAAAGGATTTCTAGCAGATGAAACTACACTAGGTATAACTAAGCCAATTTTTAAATTTATGCATGTAAAGGTGTATATTTAGAGGCTTATCAAAATCCTGACTGCCCTGCTTTAGAAATGAAACCATGACTTACAGAAATGTATATTATCAATTCAATAATCAATTAAATCTGAAGTGATAGCAACAAACTTCTCAATAACTAACTCGGGACTAATGCAGACCAATTTAGTAGCCACATCCTTGGAAAGAGGATCCATAAGCTGTCCCTACTTGTGCAGTTTTGTGCTGAAGAGCAGCAAGTCAAGAAGTTGGAAAAAGTCTTTTTCCACTCCAGTGCTTTGCCTTTACCAGCTTCAAACTCTCTCAAAACCACATCAGAAGGATGCCTGCTTCCAGTATTGACTTGTACCTTTTGCTGCTAATACCAGAAAACAAGAATTGTCCATGTCCCTGATTTTAAGATTTGTCCTCACATACCTCTATCTCGTCAGCCTTGACATCCAAGATATGTCACAGTAGAAGAGATTAACCAATTTATTCATTATACTTCAAATATCAAGCATGGTCTACAGAAAGGCTTATGTGTACAGAGGGCTGTGGTCTAAATGACCTTTAAACCTCCCAACTCAGACAATTCTATAATTCTGTATAAGGAAACAAGCTTAAAAATACTTGCATTTACAGCTATTCCCAAGAAGCTTCATTCCTGCTTTATCCARCTAAGCAGCTGCTATAACAAATGATCAGAGGCTCACAGCTGGCTGCCCAACCTTCACCTGGAGATGTTTCTCAACCAGAGCACATCTTTGCTAAGACACACATAAACCTTTATCTTCAAAGCCTCCCCAGCATGCTCCTCAGATGCAGACCTTCCACCCATGAATATTTCACAATTCATAACTTAATCAGGTCAATTTTATCCCTTTTCCAACAAAACTATCAGCTGTCTTGGCCTAATTTAAGAAATATGTGTTCTTATTGGTAATGGCAATTTGGAACCAATAAATCTCTATAATGTTAAAAGATGTGACCTCTTTTTAAATTGAAATCAATCTCATACTAACATATGAATATAATATACTGTATAGTCCTATGCAAGACAAAAAATACACATAGGCTCCATTCTCTTTTATTTTGGGAATTAAAAGCACTTGTAAATTTTGGATGAATAACCTCTTAACTAAATTTTTATTTATACTACTTCCTTGTGATGTTTTGGTTTAGACAGATAGAAAAATTTCTTTCCACAGAAAATATCCATATCATGGATTTTGTAGATTTATGCAATTTTAGGGAGTGTCAGAATTAACTGCATGATTCTTTATAACTTTTTCAACTATAAAAGTGGTTAAAAACAGAATCTGTAGAAAGAACAAAAAAGGTTAAAAATCTCAGACTGTAATTTATAGTGTAGAAGGCAACCATGAAYGCAAAAAAGACTCAATTTCATACTGTTTTGCAGAAAGAATAACTTAGGAAAGAAGGTGCTAGGGGAATTCACTAGAAATAAAAGAATATCTTTGCCTTGTAGCCATTCTTAATGAAGGTATTAAATTTTTCTCTTCTGAGGCTGTCAACTTACCTTGCTGAGGTTCACAAATTCTCCCTTAAGAGACATTTGTGGAGCATGCATATCAAGAAAATGAGCTGGAAGATGGATATGAAGAGGGTGCCTTGTGAACAGCATGTGGGGAAGCCGAATAAAACACAAGATTTGGCTGCTACAGGGTTGTTTTCTCCCCTTGCTTTGTTAAGGTACCACCATTGCTTTTGCATAGACTTAAAAGAAAAGACCAGATRAAAGTTAGGGAAGGCTGAATATGCCAGTAGGTAAAAAAGAAAAAAAAACCCCATAAAACAGAGGATACTGATATAAGAAACCCTGGGAATTAATATGAGAGAAAAATGAAAACAGACATGAAAATAGCAGAAGACTGTGCAGCAAAAAAGAGCTAAAGGAGATGGAAAAGAACTAGATACAACTGGAAACATTAAAAGAAGGCAAAATTTTAAAGAATACAAAAGTGAGTTTGGAATATAAATCACTTGATGGGATTAGCTTAATATTTAGTTCAATGATTCTCCAAGTTAAAGGCTTCTAAGTAATAAAATCTTCTGAATATGGGAGTTGAGCTACTTTGAAAGTTTTATTCAAGGACAGAAATTATCTTGAGGAAAGGAAGGGATTTTTGGAGAGAATAACAGCTTTAAACAACATGTACAGCCACAGAAAGGTTAAAATGGAAAAATGAACTAAAAAAAAGATCAAAGAGAAATTAAGATAAAGTCTGCAAGAATAAGGGACTTCTTAAGCTTTTACACAAATGCAGAATGAAGAAAGGAAACAAGAAATGAATACAAATCAGGGACTTTCTTGACACAACAAACTTGAGCATTAAAGGCAGATCAGTCGTCTCAAACTCATGTGTTTGTACTCAGTTTTGATACTTTAATTTTTAGACACGACTTTAAAATAGAGAATTCTCATCAAATTAGTGACATTGAGCAAAATACATCTCTTAATTCAGCATGTTACAGGGGMAAAACTGTGCTTCAGCTTAGCCTGATACATGTGCCAGCATGTCATTACATTGCTGCAAAAACCAGTCCATGAACAGGAGGGTGGCTCAGCTGTAGAAACCTTTCCTATTTGCCAGCTGCCATGCAGGACAAGGTACTACCACTGGCTATTAAAAAAAAAAAAAAGAAATCTATTTGTAGGAATACACAAATTCAAGTTCAGACAACCTTAGCCTGCAATGGAGCAGAATAAATGCATTGCTTATTGTCCTCAGTTTTCTTCAGTAGTTTCCAGAACACCAGGATAAATAAGAGAGGAGTGCCAGCCAGTGGAAGCTGACTCCTCCCTCTGCTAACTTCAGGGCATGCAAAAAAAGAGACTGCAGAAAGGACGTGTGGAGTCAGTGAACTTTCTAATTTCTAGCATAAGGTTGCAAGAGGTAAGTCATGAAAGTATTTGTTGGAGTACCCTAACTCTAAAATATTTCAAAATGTCAAGGTATACCAGTGAAAGTGTTTTGTAACAGCAAATATTTCAAACCATTTCTTTCACACGACCTTAAAATAGATTTCAACAAATTAATCTTCATAAGGTGATTTGTTCATCTACACCAAAGTAAAGGACTGATGTCAGGGACATAATCAGTGATAGCAGTCTTGGTTATTATTTGTAGGAAAATAGTCCAGAGCCAGAGAATAAAACAAGATGAGCAGAGGCAGCCTGAAGAGCAAAGAGGAGAAACCCCGACCTGTGGAGGCAACTTAGCAACCTCCCAGCTCAGCAAAAGACTCCCATGACTGGAAGTGATGCAGACTCAGTAGGGTCTGTAGAACCATGGTCACAAACCCAGTCTGTATTTATGGATGGTGATTAGATCATCACCACCAGGACATCTGCTATCCTATCCGTCAGGGCTAGGAAATGACACAGCAGTGTAGGCAAACCTTTTATGTACAGTAAGGATTCAGTAYCCACTTCCCTTCCCTTTTTTTTTTTTTTACCAGCTTGCATGATTTTGATAATCATTTCCTTCAGTCTTAAAACTGCTTGAACTGTAATGTTGCAAATGAAAGCACATCCAGAGTCCTGCATCTGCAATTACATTTTCAGCATAGCTGAAACCAGAAGCAAAATGTTGATGACAGAATTCACAGAGTAAAATCTTAGTTTAACCTTGGGAAGATGAAAATGCCTTCATTTAATATTCATTGACCCACAATCCTAGTTTTGATCAATATTAATTTCTGATGCTAATAAATCTTTACACTCTGCCAAGGACAGGGGAGTCAATAATTCCTTATTATAGTTAGAAATGAAAATATAATCTGGCATTTTTATTCATTTCACACACAGCGTTAAATTTTATAAAAACATCTATCTCAGGATCCATGAGGTAAAAACAACTTAAAACTTTTTAGAGAGCCATGGTTGATCCAAACTATGGAAAATTAGAGGTTTTGCTCAATGAGCCACCAAGTACCACCTCATTTAATACCTGTTATGTTGCAAGGAGTTTATTTCACATGGACAATCTATAGACACACGTCTCAAAACAGCTTCTCACCGGGAAACTGTTTCATAGACTTGGACCTCATAGCTGAAACCATTCTTGACTTTTAGGCCAAACATTTCTTTCCAAGATTTCATTCCCTACCTCCACTTAGGCATGAGGCATTGAGAGGGAGCTCCTGACTGTTCTTAAGACAGTGCCAAAATTTCTATTGATTTCAGCTTTGACAGGGTTTCTCTTTTGGGAAATGACGATGGCTGTCAGCAATATTGGGAGAGAAGACCAAAGGCTCAAGTAGCCAATAGTGGATAATTGTATTTAATTTCAAAAGTATCCTGGTTTTGGCTCTAAAAACTAATGCTCAGACTCTGCTCTTTCAGAGTCACTTCTGGCCAGCACCAGCAAATGAATATGTTTTAATGGGATGGTGGTGTCAGGATAGCAGGTCATGCAGATGAGAAGGCAATATATAATGACTTGACATATTGATGGCTTGGTTCCTCTAATTTCACTCCTAAAAGGAATTTTTAAGCCCACATGTAAGGCTGTACACAAATCTTACTGCACAATTAACTTTAGCTGGCAAGTCCACATTTTCAGTTAGATTCCCTATAAGTTAGTGACGTTTGACTCTGATGATTAAGGTTTTTAATGGGACGCCACACGTTCACAGGGGCAAACAATCAATCAGTGCAATATTCAAACCGTTTCATCAATGACTGCAGCAATTGCTTTTTATCACACAGTCAGCAATCTCCTGTTTTAGCCATCAGCCRCACAAGAGCAGCTTTAGTCCACTGCCATTTTTGCCTCCTTGACACATAATAGTGTGTCATTTTTACTTAACTAGAAAAGAGGAGGTTATGGATTCTCTGTTTTCTGGTACTTTTCTTTTGGTTGAATTTTTGTCTTTTCACTAAAAAAATGAAATTGTCATCCAATTTTACTGAAATCTAATTTATACCTATGTTAATTATGCAGCCAACGAGCCTCAAGGGATTATGTGGTACATTCTTTATCATCATAAATATTGCATTACTTCAAATGCACTTTGGAAATTCCATTCTCAGCATTTCTTAATGATATTCAGAATTCCAGGAGAGAGCAGACTCTTATCTCCTGATGTTACAAGTTCTTCTGCTTGTGTGTTATTTTTCAATTAGTTAAATATCAATCTTCTTTTATATTTCAATAATTCAGTAAAAATTAATGTCATTCTTGCTAATCAAAGGGTTGCTGAAATTGCTATTTAAATGCTTTTAATAAAGAAAAAATGTTAGCAGTTGCAAAGCTGTTACCATTGGAAGAAAAGACCTCTACATGTCTTAATTACAGGAGATACATCAGGAGGAGGAAGGTGGAAGAAGGTTKTATATCATGCCAGTAAAATTAGTACACAATGTAACTTATATGCAATAATTATTGTATATAGAGGGGATTTTTAATGGACTTCTAATCTTGATTCCTTTCACTATCTTTCTCAAGTTGACTCCTTAATTTTTAGTCATATGTTGCTCCTGAAACTGCTAGGCTTCTCAACTACTGAAATGCTTCACTGTTAATTTATTCCTCAGTACTGACATGAAAAAAAAAAAAAACCCACACCTTCATGCAAACAGATGATGTGTATTCCTTTGCCTTTATTACTATTAATCAGTAAATGTAAAGATGGAACTTGTTTCTACTAAAGCAAATAATGCAAGTCCTCTAGAAGGTAAGAGCAATGCAAATCATCAAGCTCCAGGCAGAAGAGAGAAATCACCTGTAAACTGTATTTTCTGTTTCAACTTACTGCTGTTCATTATGAGGSCTCACAATAGAAAATGTGAGCTGAGAAAATAATGAAAAAGACACTGTGAGAGCGCCAAATAGAATTCCACCTGAGTGTTTGGTGATGGACTGCACAGAGAACACGCAGAGCTGTGCTGTGGGAGGGTCACAGACTTGCTGTGCACTGTAGATTGCTTTCACACTCTACAGTTTACGTACCTCTCACTTCTATAAATGCTGCTTTGCTGGGCCATAAACCACATTAAAACCCTGACCCACAGCTGTGGCTTCCTCCTTGGCTCTTCAGGGACTGGACAAGGGTTGGGAGCGGAACTGGACTTTGCCTTGGTGGCTTCCCTCTGACCCCCTCAGCACAAACGTGTGGTTTCCTCCCAGCTGCACACAGGTCTGATAAGCACAACTAGCAGGACTAATCATATCCCAAAAGCCCTGTGGAAACAGCGCTGAAAGCTTCTTAAAATTCATTTCAAAAACAGTGTGGGGAAGAGGAGATCTCTTTATAAAGAACATCTTTTTATGTGGGTTGAAATGGATATATCCATTCCTCCAAACCAACACAGAACGTGGTAGTTCCAAATTCAACATGGCATTAGAATGACAGCATCTAGAAATCTTTCAAATATTGTGTCTCTGCCATAACTCGAGCTGCAAGCAGAAGTCACATGTCTCAAAGAGGAGATAGAAAGAATGAAGCATGCAGTGTTTCTGAAATTAATTTCAGACAGCATTCCAAATAGAGTGAGTTCTCAAGTCTCACCAGCTTATCAATTCCTACACCCATTCTATTTGTATCAGCACATTTCAGATTTCAGGGTAAACTTAAATGTATTTCATCTGAAGTGTGAAACTAATATTAGTCAGGTAATTTAAAGTGCATGTTTAAGGTTTAGTTGTGAAATAGGAGCTAATAAACAAGGAATAAGAAAATGAAATGTAATGATAAAAGCAAATACATTATGCAAAAATGAAGATTTTTTTTCCCACATTCCAGGTTTAGAAGTTGGTTTGTTTAAAATGTTCTTTCTACCTGAGAGTACAATCTATTTCTGCAATTGAACAGAGTAGGCTCCGTTTAGGTTTCCCCTATACTTTCAGATAGGGGCTACTTCTTTATAGGTTTTTATTAATCATAACAGAACCACATTCAATATAAGTCAAATGGAGATTTCTGTGACAGAGTTGATGCATTGCACTCTCAGGTAGAAAGAATATTTTCTTTTTTAAACAAAAAAAATGCCTCCACTTTTGGAAGGTTTCATTTGTTGGGGATACCATATTGCATTTTTTCATTTCCAGGAACCCCAAATCTCTTCATCTGAGGACACTGTCTGCCTGCACAATAAGACCATCTGTTACTTGCAGAATCTAGAATTGTTTTTCAGGATTTTCCTCCCTAATTTATTATTTATTAGATATATTTTTCTAAATCAGTATGATTTAGGAACTTGCAAATAACCCAGGTTTCTTTTTTACGGGTCAARTGGGATTGAAAGTCCTAAAACTTGTGGAAGAATACCCAAATCCTAGCTGTACAGTTGAAAACAGCTGACAAATCATTGAAATCTTAGAAGATAGACATGGGGAACCATTGACTAGCTCACAGTGCTCCATCCTAGCTTTGTGCTTCATTTCACTGTGGTTTAGTCTATTACTTAAAACACAGATCTATATGTAGGAAGGAGAAGCTTTCCGGCTAAGCTAACTCCCATATTTAGCTTCATCTCAAGCTCCTTTCCTGCAAAAACATCAGATCAGCTCCACTCTGTGCCCTGAAATGATCTGTCCACACAGCACTCATAGTTCCAGTGCCTGAAAAAGCCTAAGTGTTTTCAGCAAGTGAACTTACTCAAAGTCAAAATTCAAGCAGGAGGTTTGACCCAAGCTGCAGCAATTCTGCTGTTTCCTGCTCAGTCTGCACCCCTGCTGCCTGCAAGTTGGAAGCCTCACCTGTGATGGTACCAAACAATAACCTCACTTACAGCTAACCTAATGTCACTTCTTCTAAATAAAAAATCAGGCTCAAATTCACTGATATTAGAGGGTACTGCTACCCACTTGTGTACTATTAGAGCTTATTAATAAAACACCATCGATTTACATAGGCCTCTTAAAACATGTCTCTTTAAAACCTTGTAAGAGTTGTATGACCACAACATGAGCTACTTATCTGTCACAGAATTGCTGATTCAACATCCTAAAGATATCCATAAGTTCTCAGAGTATTTCTTGATTTGTGCTGACATTGTGTTTTTTATACTGCATACGTCTTCCTTTATTATATATTGATTTTTATTCCTATTAACTATACAATTGTTTTCATCTTCTTTATTTTCCTTTATAAGGTGCTTACGTCACATCAATTCATCTGTCATAGTTGGAGGCAGTCTACTTCAGTAAATTATGATTGACTTTTAGTATATGGAAAGAGTGGTTTTGTACAACATTCAAGTATTATTAAAAAACAGCAGAAGTTAGAGAAACTATAAGTGCTTTCATATAAATGTAGATAGTTTCAAACTGTTCTTTTTTACAGTTTAAGTATTCAATCAAGATACTTCAAAATAGAATATCTACTATTACAGGCTGCAATCCACAGAATGAAGAGTTCCAGTCCTACTCTTTATAGGCACCAAGACATGATGATTTTAATTTTGCAATTAACACCACAACTTTATAGTCTTGAGCATATGTTTTTGAAAATATAACAAAATCTGGCATTTAAATTGCATCAAATTACTGAAAGCCAAGCTCTTGAACACCTTAAAAATGCAACGCTATAGGGTTGTCTCTGGCAGGCGTAAACCGAAAATGAGATAGGATAGGAAGTAACAAAGCACAAAAAACTGTGTTAATAATTATATTTTGAGAACATTAAGGAAGTGCAGTTAAGGAAGATGATTTTCCCAAGTGAATGGGCCTGTAAGGCAGCACACAAGGGGACAGCCATGAGGAAGAGCCACCAGTGAATGACCAATTCTCATCCAGCACTCTTTGCAGTAACTCCTCCCCACTGATTCTAGATTCAGCTGGGCCTCCTCACCTGCAATTTGAACTTTGGACCCTCAGCATACACAATATACATTTCTTTAAAAATTTTGACATGGAAAACCTAAATTAACATTCATGAATGAGGAAATAGAAATCCTTAACCTAAAAAAAATAATGCTCTATTTAATTTTGCACTGGGTGGTATTATTGAAAAGTGAGACAATGAAATTACCTTGAATGTCTCTGATCWGCTTTGGGATGAACACACAAGATGATCTTCGCACATTTGTGATTTTTTTTTCTCTGTGCCCTCTGAACCTGCACCAAGCTGAAAACCCTGAGTGTGTCTTACTGGTTTGGGTAAGGAGGTTTCCCTCTCTTCGTTTTATCCAAGATATGCACTCAGCTGTTTCCACATCTCTTACAAAGCCACACTGGGGAAAGTGGGACTTGTGTCCTGCTCCTTCAGAGGCCAGAAGACAATCCTTGTCTCTGGACAAGGAAAGTGAGTGTTCCCTCACCTGGGCTCTCCACGTTGACTTTTTGGCTTCCACTGTTCAAGATCACTGATCCCTAAAAGAGCAGCGTCCCTGGGTGCCTTCCAATCTAAGCTTCCTGGCATGACACTCCTGATCTTGCATTAAATAAATTATCCAGTATTACTAAGCTAATAATAAAATATCACAAGAAAAAACACAGACTTTTAAAAATACTGAATTGCCTGACTAGGCATATTTTATCAGCTATTTCTATAATTTCAGAAATCACCCAGACTAATGCAGCTTAGTTAATAGTATCACAGGAAATTAGACTTTGGCATCTAATGTTCCAGAAGGGAAGATTTTTGAATAAAAGTAATCTCTTTCTCTGAAAACTGTTTTGTACAGTAAATTGTAGCAAATGATTTCTCCTATCTGAGAATTTTCCTATTACATCATTCACAAGAGGATATTCTAGCAGTACTAAAAACCACCCTTAAGTACCTTTGAGGACACAACTCCAAGTTAATGAAAACATCAAGGAAGGCAAAAAAATTCGACTAATCAGAAATCCTGCTAGGCAAATACTGAAACATCCTCAGATCCTGTTTCCTTGCAGGACTATTAAAGACAGGCACTACCCAAAATCATTACTTGACACCAAGAAATAAAAATACAGACCCAGCTGTTTTCAAGTTTGGTGTCAGGAGAAAAAAAAGTTGCAGAACTGGAAATGAACAGGGCAGTTTGCACTGCTGTGTTTTATTAGATTTTTTTTTCCCCCCCACACTCCACCATCCCTGGAGAAGAAATGTAGCTCATTCAGAAACTCTGCTTACTGTGATACGGGGTGGGAAAAGAGCAAGGCTAGAGCCTGACTGGAGCACCACTTCCCTGATACAGCTATTTGAAATTGTAGATGTACACATAATTAAAAAAAAATTTGTTTTTATTTTGAAGCCTAAAAGACCATCTGTGTTCTACTGGTACCTCAGGTCTGAGTGACCCACCTTTAGGGTAAAGACCATTTTTGCTGAAAGTTTGTCAGCTTTTCCACTACCTGTGGTCAGGAACTCAAATCTTGCCACTTTGGTTTTGCCTTGGGAGCTTGGGTAGTCTAGCATAAATATTTGTGTTAAAATCAGTAGTCATGCAGAATAGGCACAATCTTATTTACTATATAAATTCCAGATGTACATTCCACACAGATATTTCCCACTAATTGAAGATATTACTTTGATGAATGTACCATTAGGAATTTCACCTAATAATTACACTCCAAATTGCTAAAAAAAAAAAAAAAAGAGACACCTTAGGAGATACAATCAATGACTGCATCTACATAAAACCCACTTATTTAATGTTTGGTATTTGAAAAGTATCTTAAGCCCACAGTAACAAGAAAATAAATTACTTTAATTCAACATCATCCATCTGCTAATTATGTTGCTAAGATGTTAACAGGAAAGAATTTGGTCCTATGGCTCTTAAAAGCTTGATTGTTAAATTCATAATAACATGGGACCTGTCTTTCATTGGGCAAAGAAAAATGAAAACCAACAAAAACCAGATCCCTAAAATGAACATGTACAGTTGAGGAGCCTAGTTTACTGTCACTGAATTTTATTCTCCTTTTCATTTTCAGTAATTGCAGCAAAATAGGTGCTCTTCAGGGACATATTAGGCAAAGAATAGTAATTAAGCTTAGGAAGGTATAATCTGTATAAAAATGAATTGCAACTGACTCGGCGTAAAACTAATGTATTACAGATTCAAATGAAAACCTAGCTGTACCTTGTGAATAGCTTATTCAAAAACACTTCCAGATTTCTACATGTCAGCTCTGTCACYTTGGGCACATTTATTATCCTCTTCAAAATGTGTAACCCTTCAATGTGAAAAATGACATCACTGAGGAGTCAACACTTTTCCTTCCCTAAGGAGCCATGCCTGGGAATGCAAGCAAAAATCCTAAAACCAGATAAATAGAACCTTTCTTTATGAATGAGTCTGGATGGTTTATCAAGAGAACCACTTAAATGGCCCACATTATTTTAGCAAAACACATAACCCAGCCAAAAGGAGAGAAATAAACATCCCTAGGGCTTTCAAAAGTTAGTTTTGCAGCACCAGATTTTGAATTGAAGCCCTTTATTAAAAACAAATATATTCACTGATGAATAGTTCCTATACTTGGTTTCCAGAGAGTGAACAACAGAATGAGGACTAACAATCCATAACCAGTCAGGAGCTTTTCCACAAAATGTGCCTGAGAAAGCAAAGCAGTAAAACATGTAGTTGGATGCATATTATGGGAACATTTCTCTTGCTCCAAAGAAATTGAATAAAAATATTTATGGATTATTAGAATATATATTATCTATCAAAATTTCATAAAATGGCATCATGAAAGATACCATCAAGTTCATTAGCCTTTACATTCCTGTGAGGTCAGAAGTGGTGTACTTCCAGCTTTATATGACACTGGGAGAAAGGAAAGCAGCATTCTTTCAACTGCAGTTTTAGGCCTTCCCTTTTTGATGAGATTAGAAACCCACAGCTTATTCTGTCAACTCTACATACTAGATTTATCATTAAAATTATTTTAGTCAATATTTGCACAACAGAAAATAAAAGGGCTTTAAACAAACCTCTTGGATTTCTTTGCTATAAATTGTAAAACCAGAAATCAAATTAAACAGAAAGCAAAATAAAGCATGACCCTCCCTAACCACTAAATCATCTGTAGCAACCTGTACAGATGGATGTATTTTGGAATGTTCCCAAAGCCAAACTGTTGAAGCTAGCTTTAAAACAAGATATGAATTAGCTTGGCATGCTCCACCTTTGACTTAACCCTCAAGGACGTGGTCGAAAGTTTACTGGACAAGCAGTGAGGGAGGCAAGAGCAGCATCACTGTGAACAGCTAGCACAATTTCTTCCCTAGAATTTTGCAAAGCCCTGCCCTCTGTGTAGGAAATTTTAGAAACAGAGAACATGAAATGCTCTACTACCCCCAGAAAAATACCCTGTGAGATGATATCACTGCTTACTTTTAATTGAAAGTTCTATTTTGATGATTACCACGTTACATTGCATTTCTGAGAATCACGCACTATTTTCAACTTCCATCTTTGAATATCATGTGAAAATTCTGTGCATAAAAATTGATAAACCTCTAGATAAAACATTTGAGTACGGCTTCTAGGATACAGCCTTAAGACTATAAAAAAGCCTGATATTGGACAGTAAAGACTTACTATCCAGCTAGAAATACTGGTTTTAATTACTCTAAGGACATTTGCAGCAGAGTTGTCTAAAAACAAGGAGATTTGAAATTCTGTGCAGTAACATTTTGGTTTATGGATACACACAAAGAGCAGCTCTGAGTCCCTTAATGCTGATGGATAAGGGATTATTGGCACAGTTCCAAACTCACACACATGGGCATCCATTGCAGCATGTCCTGGAAAACAGGCAGTTGGTTTGGAGAATGCAGGGCTAGAGAAGCTCTACTTTCTGTAGAATGCAAGACAGTAAAAGAGATTTAAAACATAAAATAACAAGAAGTCCATAAAGTAGTCTTAGTTTTATTTATTAAACATTTGGCAGTGGATATCAAATGCTGGAGTATATCACAAGTGGTTTGACTGCATCATTTATTTGTAGTGCAATACAAAATGAGAAACATGCCCCAGCTCCTTATTGTATGTTAATATTAAATCATTACACATGGCAGCTGTTTTGTGTTCCATGTGGTTTTCAGTTTCTTGCTGACAGGTGTCCAAATCACAAAAACTATCCCCACATGTAGTGGCAGCTGGCCACACTGTCATCTCTGAGATACCAGAAGTGAATAAAGAAGCAGTTTGTATACTGGAATGATTAATTCAATCATTAGCTGGCTCTCTATTTGGTTTGAAAACCAGGCAGACTTTAAAATGATGTATTTTTAAGTGTTCAAGAAAACCAGTCTTTCTCAAAGTGTAAGCAGGATCTTGGTTCTGTATGAGGGAAAGGAACCCCAATCCCCTGATAACCACTTTAAATATTGGTCAAAAGACAATATATAATTTGCAGAGTTTTCCTTTAGCTCAGTAACCTTTCCATAACACGACTGCTCAAGTTGGTTAATCCTATTACTGTAAGAGTTCATTATAGTAGACAAACACATCATGTCATTCCTATACATCCAAATCCAGATTGCTGTTTACCTTTGGAGGTTGAAGCCATTTTTCGGATAATAAGTGAGAGGAGTTAGAAGATGGAAGAGGTTTAAATTACAGAGAGCATTAGGTCAAACATGTATTCTCATGTTTTTACTTCACTTGCACCGGGCACACAAATCAACAATATTATTTTCAGCTGCCTTTTGTAGCAACAGTCTATTGCACAAGAACTGCTGATATGCCATAAAAGATGTAATGCAGCAACACTTGCAACTCCCCAAAAGGCAGAAGGTGAGCCTTGGGGGTTGGTGACATCCCCACAGGGTGCTGTCCTTGTGACCAAGTGGTGAGATGGCATTGCAGTGAAAAAAGGGACAGACCTTGATTGGCCTCACAGAAACAGAGCTCAGCGGAGGAACAGGGGCTGAAGAGAAAACCTCAGACTGGGCAGCCCTTCCCAAACACGATGTCTGCCCAACATGTCACAATCCAAGCTTTTCCAAAGCTTAAAATTAGAAAAGAGAAGTTGAAGGCCAAATGGGCTTTAAGTCATACAGACACTCCATTTTCCCTGTTAACTTCCAGGCTTTAAAGGGTTTAGCAAACTGTTACCATCTTGGTTGCAGTCTCAGTCCCTTAAGAAATTCTAAACCTGATATTGCAGAAAGCCATGGATATTTCATCCTCACACCTGCTAACCCTGGAGGGAAATATCTTTAAAACAATCTTCTGGGAATGCTTTAAAAAAAAATAAAAATAAAAAAAAAAATCCTTAGAGCACATTCCCAAGAAATTTTAGCAATCTTCAAGCAACACTGTGCCTTTGAAAAGAAAAGGAAGCAAAAACCCCCAGCAAAAAAAAAAGAGGCAAGTTAATTCAAAGCATATTTTGAAGCATCAGATGTGCTTAACTGTAGTAACTTTTGCTTATATCACATAAAGTTAAAGTTGAGCAGTAACATTGACATGCACATCTAAAAAAATTCCAAGCAAAAAAATAGCTTATATTTTATATTAAGTGGTTACAAGAGAAATAAGTGGGTTCTTTTTAAACACCAGTTCTAATTTGGCTAATAGGCATATGTATAGGAATTAATGAATTCTGATTATCTGTAGTGCACTGTGAAAATTACTTTTCAAAACATACAGAAAATTCTACAACAATAGTTCACAAAATGGTCTACTTTTTACTCAGAATTGCTTTTAGAAATTGGTATTACTATTATGGGTAAGTTTTTAATTAAAAGGTACCTACATTTATAACAAGCACAGAGGAATCTTCTAAATATGGCAGGAGCCCAAAATTACATAAATGGTGCTCAGTTGCATACTATTTACAGCCAGGGAAGGGAGAAGCAGGGCTCCCTTTTTTCCTGAGTAGCTGCTGAGGCAGGTGGATGCCACATGCAGGAAGCTGCTCAGTGGCATTATATTCCTTCCCTCAAGCCAGTGTCAGCTAGAGCTGCACCAGGAATCATTCCTCAACATGCTACCAGAAATTTAGCACAGAAACCAGCATTTCTGCTACAAACTCACACTATTTGATGAAATCACAGTCCTACTGTGATTGCTGTGTCTGTGCCTAATAACGAGATAAATCCTGTACCTACATAAGACAGAAAGGAACAGGCTCCAATGGGAAYTGCTTCTCAGTAGTTGAAGTCACGTGCTGATAAGCAATCCAAAATTCCAGTTCTGGATCCATATGAAACCAAAGAGAACAGATGCAGAATCCACTGGTCTGGCAATAAATCTCCCCTGCCCCCCAGCACTGTGGTTTGCTTTATTGAACTGGCTTGCTTAGAAGTTCACAGCTGCCCCCTGAGCCTGACCTTCAACCTTCTGCCCAAGTTGGTGTTGCAAGAATATTAACATTTGCACATTTGGTGCACATCAGCAGTTCCTGTATTTGATTTTTATTTTCTGGAACTTACTCTTTTCTCTTTCAAGCAGAAATATATCTGAACATGATATAAACATTCAAGTAATTATTGCTGGCCCACTCATGAGTATGTCCTGAAAAAGGGGCACTGATGTTTGGCAAGTTTAATATCATAGATCAGATTAATGCAGTGAGAACAGCCTGTTGTGTGATTACAGGAAGCCCATTCCTATGGGCCACTGAGAACAAGATGTGCAAATGCAAATCAGAATTAAAAAATATCAAATCAGAGAAAAGTTCTATTTATTTGTTTATTTTTATTAATAAGAGGATACCCAGAAAACGTTGCTGACTCTTCACAGTGCCCCTACCCTCGATAATGAAAACAAATTAATGGGAAATAAGAGTACACATTCTATCCTTACTGTTGATACAGAATCTGAGGCAGAACAGTGAATCTTGCAATCACTAGCCTCAAACAGTCTGGGCAGGTTTCAGACTACCTGACCACATCCTATATATGATGATCTTTCAATTTTTAATTTTTTTTTTTTCTGTACTGCAACTCTGGTTTACCTGACAAAGCTGGAGAAGCTCACAGCACTACTTACTGAGAGAGACTCCCCTTTTTTCTATTATAAAGTTATGTTTGTGCTTTCATAATGGTAGCACAATTCACAGATCATTAGCTACCTTTTAAAAGTATTAAAGAAAAATATATAAATAATCTAGTCTACAAAAATCTATGGTTCTGTTCATTTAGCCTGATTGGCAATATGATCTGATTCTGAACTATAAACATTTTTCCCATTTTGATCATGACACCCCTATTTTTGGTTTTTGAAATATAACAATTATCCCTCTCTATCCCAGAACATGCTTTAAAGCATATTTTTTTCCTCTGTATGTGAAACCAGCTACATAAATTTCTGCTTTCAATGAATTCATAATTCAAAATTGTTTACTAGATGTTTTATACTGGTTCTCTGTGATCAGAAGAGATTTAAGCAACAGTTCAAGGAAATTAATCTTTAGACTCAGCTTGCCATTCTAAAATACACCAATATATCTCTATTAGGCCAAAGTCAAAAGTCAAAAGAAGTGCAGTCTGCCTAACCTCCTTATTTCTACATTAATCAAATCCCATCCTCCTTAATTTTCTTTTTGGAATAGGAAAAAAGTGAAATAAGAGAGGAGCTAAAGAAAAAAAGAGATGATTACACAAACATACACTTCAAGGAGATAGATCCTCTGCAGCTACACTGTTGAAAAATATTGAATAAAATAAGGTAGGATAATGCTTTCTTTATGTAAAGGAAAGATCAGCCACATGAATAAAAGAGCCAAATTGAACCTTCAGGCCTAATGTAGTAAATCTCCAATAAATTCCAATTAGTATTGAAGTAATAAGTCTGGAAATTATTTTTCCTCCCTTAAAGTAATGCATATGCTTACAGGGAAAAAGAAAAAAAAAAGCTTGGATGACTTGGATGCCATCAAGGACCAGGTCTTCAGATATCTAAATTCATCATTTGTAGATACTGCATAATTCAAGATATGTCTTTAAAAAAAATAAACAAACCCAAACCAACAACAGCAAACCCACACATCAGTAAACCAGGACCATAATGCTGGCCCTTGGAATGGTGCCATTTGATGGCCACTTTCAAGCTGGCACTGTCTTTCACTGAAAAATAACATTCTGTATCCAGCAGTAGAGAAGTCACT